>BOPN01008706.1:37500-41485 GCA_017312705.2 Penaeus japonicus | reverse complement strand
TATATATATATATATAACTTTCTTACACTTGTGATTGTTAGAAATATTATCCATTTCTGTCATTTTACAAATTGACTACATCTACACAATACACTAGACTTATATAATTCATATCATTTAAGACAGAGAGAAATAAATACAATCACAACAACAATAGCCACGACAGAAAATAATGACAGAAAGGATTTATCTTCTTCCTATAATTACTTTTCACTCAAGGACAGAAAATAGGGAGAAAGTTTATGTAAACAGGAAGTGGCAGAGAAAGTCTGGACCAGAAGCAATATCAGAGAAGCTGACTTGGCGATCTGGAAGACCAGTCGCGGAAAAGAAAATGGAGTCGTGGTTAAGGATTCGTTCATTCTCCGTCTTTTGATATTCATTTTTTTGATGAAGAAACGGGGGTGAGAAGGATGACGATGATGGAATTAACTTTGTTGATTATGATGATGATGGTAATAATGATAATGGTGATAATATTGTTAATGACAAAAACGGCAGTAACAACAATGATAATTATAATTGTAAAGATAATGATAATAATGATGATAATAATGATGATGATAGTGATAATAGTAATACGTAATGATAATGTTAATGATAACAAAAACAACAAAAAATATTAGCATGATAATAATAATCTAACAGCAACAACAAGAACAGCAGTAACAATGATAAGGCTATTATTTTCAATATCATTTTGGATATTAATAAGAACGATGATGATGATAATGATAATACTAAAAATCATCATTATTACCACAATAGTAACAGTACTAATGATGAGAATAATAATGATAATAATACTGTTAATACTACTACCATTACCACTACTATTACTACTACTGCTACAAATACCAATGATTGTGATATTGATAATTATAAGAATAATCATAATGACAATGATGATAACGATGTTATCTATCACCATCATTACCATTATCATATTTTATTTCTATCCTAATTAACATTATCATCAGCATAACAACAATAACAATTACGATATTGATGTTAATGATAACAACATTGATACTAAAAATGATACTACTACTACTACTACTATTACTACTAATAATGATAATGACAATTGCTGTAACACAGATATCATCTTATTCATCCTATACTTTATGCCATTGTGCTCTTGTTGTGATCATTGAACAAAGGGATAAGTAGGGAGAAGAAATGTGAATAGAACATCATATATTTCCACAAAAAGGACGAATATTTCCTTCCAATCTTACCTGTTCCGTAAGGAGGCCATTGGGACAGTCTTTGAGGAACCCTTTGTGCCTGTGAGAGGAGAAAAAGAGGTCACGTTAGTGTCAAAGGTCAGTTTAACAAACCAAACAAAGATTTCATTAGAAACAGTTAATGTTATTTAGGAAATTCTCTCTTTTGTTTCGTTTTTGTGCAAAAAGAAAAACAAACAGACTAAGAAAAACACTGGGTGATGGACACAGTGAAACATACATGTCTATTTGCATAAATAAATATTCATTGCTGGAGCTGTTGTGTGTGAGAGAGAGAAGGAATGTAAAAGAGATGCAGTGAGAAAGTGGTTGGAAGAGAGATAGATAGATAGAATAATAGATAGATAAAGAAATAGAGAAATAGAGAAATAGAGAGATAGATAGATAGATAGATAGATAGATAGATAGATAGAGAGAGAGAGAGAGAGAGAAGAAAGATAGAGAAAGAGATAGATAGATAAATAGATAAATAGATAGATAGATAGGTAGATAGATAGATAGAGAGACAGAGAGAGAGAAGAAAGATAGAGAAAGAGAGAGAGAGAGAGAGAGAGAGAGAGAGAGAGAGAGAGAGAGAGAGAGAGAGAATCCTTAGACTATGAAAGAAGAACGAAATAAAACGAAGAAGAGAGAAAAGCGTAACACAAGTATACAAAAGAAGGGATAACCAAGCGATATATGTATTATCCAAAAGCAAATAAGGTGTAATTCATAGGACATTCCCATTTCCCTACCCAACCCACATTCTTTCCCCGAAACTAAGTATAACTAATAGTTCCAAGTAGGAGACGCCCATTTCCGCCTGCGTCAAGGGGGCTCGAAAATATCTATCCAGAGAACAAAAAATGAAGATGGCTTAGTTTATCAACATACTTTTTTTTGGTTCCATCTTCACATCTTCATTACCTGTATTTCATATGAATGATAATGAATTTAGATCAAATCTTGAGATTATTCTTAAGTATAGAACAACAGGGATAGACAACGCTCCTATAAGAAGATAAGGCCTATATGATGTATGATAAGACCATTTCAATACACTTTCTAACACTTAGGGTGGCACTGGTTTCTGCTTCTACTTGCTGATGATATCTAAATAAATGAATACAAAAAACTTACATTTCGGATAATATCAAAGAAAAAAAAGAGTAATATTTTTAATCAATATATTATTAAGACAGCAGTATTATTCAAACAAATTGTCATTGCAGAATCCTAGCACCACACTGCCATAATATTGTTAACTTTACCATATCACAAGTTCAAAGGGTTTCTCAATTTGATATTTCTTATTTTATCTTATTAATCAATCTTTCCCTCTTTCCACAAGCCACCACTCTGACACTGACACAAAACAAAGGTGTATCATTCCAAGATATATTTCTTTTATAAAGTCGGAAAGAGATTATCATCATCATCATTATTACCATTACACTCATAATAATTCTCATTGTTTTGATTATATTTATTTTCACCATCATAATTGATTATCATTCTAGCTATTATTTTCATTCTTCTACTTGAATAATGATAAGTAAAAAGAATAAAAGTATTATCAGCAGCTGTTAATTTCGGATTGACATAAGTATGGATGTCATTATTATTTTCGTCATTATGAACAGGTTTTAATAGTAAAAGCAATTCAAATTTTCATGTTCGCGAGAACCTGAGGCAAAGTATAGCTGAAAAGAAAATAACCCATTCCTACGAGTCCCCGAAGGACAAAAAAGAGAGAAAAAAAAGAAAAAAAAAAGAGAAAAAAAAAGAAAGAAAAAAATTCCCGCAACACCTTTCAACCTAATTATGTTAACAGCTTGGGGACTTTTTATACCCAATTAACAGTCTTGATGAAAGGGCATGGTTCTCTGGCATAGCAGCAAATATAGATCTACTGGCTGCATTCAAACGTGCTTCATCATCTGAGAGCATAAACACAGAGTGTAAAGAAACACTGTCGAAAGTTTATGAGCCTAACTTACTCTATATTGTCACGTGATTTTGGTCCTTTAGACTCGTTCGTGTAAGTAAGTCATCATTTCGTAATACCTGTGCCATCATTTGTGTATGTTAATGGAATGTGTATATTGCCATGAAGCACGAATGCGTTAATCATTGGCTTAATGCATTAGACACGCACAACAGGGCAGATATATTCGCCACAAAATCTACAGTGTCTAGCAGTGTAAAGTAGTGTTAAGTTGTGTTAAGTGGTAAGGAGTGTTAAGTGTTGAGAGTTGAGTGTTAAGTTTTATGTGGAATTAAGAGTTAGGGAGTGTTAGGTATTAAAGTGCTAAGTAGTGGTGAATTGAGACAAAATGTGGTAAATTGCTAAGTGCTAAGTATCAAATAATCTTAATTAAGTATTATTTTGTGAGAATTGACAAGAAGGTTAATGGACGTGTTAGTAATAAGTGTCTAACATAGTCATCACAACGTAATCTCTACCGCTGAATTTCTGTGCGGGAAGATAACAGTTGATAGCTGTATGTTAGCGTGTGTATGTTTGTTTAGCTGTGTTTATACATGCGTGTGTGTGCGTGTGTATGTATGAATGTGTGTGTGAGTGTGTGTGAATATGTGTGTGTGTGTGTGTGAGTGTGTTTATGTGTTTATGAGTTTTTGTGTTTGTGTGTGAGTGTGTTTATATATTTGTGTGTGTATGAGAATATATATATATATATATATATATATATATATATATATATATATATATATATATATATATATATGTTTTA
>BOPN01008705.1:40000-41515 GCA_017312705.2 Penaeus japonicus | reverse complement strand
CAATAAAATCATAAAGTCAATATTTAACAGAAAACTGCCACACACACTCTCTCTCTTTCTTTTCTCTCTCTTGCTCTCTCTCTCTTAAAAAGAAAAAGATAAAAAAAATCCATCTCCTTTGCAAACTTATATAAGATATCTCGTGAATGACATTCCCCCGCCTAACATTAAACAACATTGAATTTCAGAAATTGCAACCGTTTGGCAGTATAAAACTGTGGCAGAGAAACATCTTTTAGAATTATCAGGCTAGTATTAACAATTAACAAACACCGAGTCGTTACAAGAAGAGAGAAAGAAAGGAGAGAGAGAGAGAGAGAGAGAGAGAGAGAGAGAGAGAGAGAGAGAGAGAGAGAGAGAGAGAGAGAGAGAGAGAGAGACTTTGATGAGTTTATTGAGACAAGTGATTACGTACATCTCAAAAGGATGAGGTAACATAGGTTATCCTCACCCCAATAGAGATAGATAGAGAGAGAGAGAGAGAGAGAGATAGATAGAGAGAGAGAGAGAGAGAGGAGAGAGAGAGAGATAGATAGAGGGAGAGAGAGAGAGATAGATAGAGAGTTAGAGATAGAGAGAGATATGCATGCATATGCACGCACAGACACATCCAATCTTTTGTCAAAATTACGATCCTGAACGTATAAGCCTCTTTTTACTCCGTAACAATATATAAAACAGTAATTACATTCCTCCCTCAAACCCTTTTTTTAATTCGAACATTTTCTAATAGTACTAATTTTTCACCGAATTCAAACATACCGGTATTAATCATGAACACTCTAATTTGCATAATCTAAACATATATGTAACTCGTTCTAAATAAATCCAAGTATTAAATTATCATAATTTCGGTGTTATTATGAAACATATCGCTTTGTTTTTTTCAGTAATCCATGGTGATCTTATCTCGATCTTCAATTTGCTTTAACGGGTAAGGAGTGATGGTTCGTGTGTGTGTGTTTGTTTGTGTGCGTGTGTGTATCTGTATAGGTGTGTGCGTGCGTGTATGTGTGTGTGTGTGTGTGTGTTTTAACTCTCGCTTTGATACATGAACTGATAATCAAGTATAAATGGTTTACAGAATATATGAAGGGAACACCTCATGACGAGTTTTAAAAAATAATGAAAGTTCAAATGTTTCTGACATGCATTCATCAACTTTGTTTGCCATTGATTATGCCTACCATGATTTAAACGAGAAATGTGATAAGATGTAAAACATTTTTTATCATATAAAAAAGCTACGAGCCTCGGTGCTCTTTTTCAGATGACACGGCACACGTGTTGTCAACGGCATAATGCATATATATACATACATGTATATATATTTCATATACAGTATATGTATAGATACATTTTATATATACATATATATATACATATCTATATACATATACATAAACATTTAAATGTAATATATTTTAGAAATGTTTATATATATACATACATATATATATATATATATATATATATATATATATATATATATATATATATATATGAAGAAGATGG
>BOPN01008705.1:22500-25000 GCA_017312705.2 Penaeus japonicus | reverse complement strand
TTTGTTTATCATTAGGTGAGCTGAACATGTGTGTATGTTTGTGGGGGGAGAGAGAGGGATAGGAAAGGCGTGGATGGTCGGCGTATTTTTTTGGTGCCATTTACAGTATTTTTGTTATATGTATGAGTTTGTGCGTGTGTATGTTCATGCAAACACCCATTATGTGTGTGCTTGTGTGTGTCTGTGTATACACTCTATATACTTGCGTATGTGTGTTATGTAATCAAACAAATTGTGTAACATTTTCGCAAGGAAATTGCAATCCTTCTGAGTGAATCATTCATCCGACAATATTAAATCTAACAAAAAAGTAAATAAGATACGAACGTACGTGATATTAATGAAGAAGACCCTTTACTCCACTACCTGTTGGCTACCCAAGATTAACAGAAATTGGACCGTTGTAGTCCGGAGCCACGGCTACTAGTAATCGACAGTGCACCTATAATATTTCGTGTCCTATTTCGAGCACAATCCTAGTTACACAATACTTCACATTTTCGAACTATCATACTATTAGCAGTAGTTAATTAAATCATCTATCTATTAATATCTGCACCCCGGCTAAATTATCGTGTTGATTTGGGGTAGCGCCGACCTGTAGCTCTACAAAGTTGTAATATCATCACCGATAAAACACAAATGACATTCTGTAGCGGAGGCCAATAATCCAGCTGCCCTCTTGTGCGGGTTAAAGGCCCCACCGACTCTCTTAAATTCAAAGTTCTTTCTTCTTCTTTCCAAGACACTAAACTTTCCCTTAAAACATGAGTTTCATCAGGAACGAGACACTTGACTTCTTGTGCGGGGTAAGGCTTCAACCGCAAAAAGACGAAATTCGCTTTAAATTGGTGAATGTTTCGGGCAAGTGAATCGCAGCATTAATGTATCACTTTTCTGTTTCGTTTCGTTTGAATTTTCGAAATTGACAAATGTGTAAAAAAGAAAAAGAAAAAAGTCCAGTCGGATGAGATTTGTCACTGAAATGATGAGTAATAACATAAGACTCAGTACAGTAATTTTATCACACACACACACACACAGATATATATATATATATATATATATATATATATATATATATATATATATATATATATATATATATATATATATATATATATATATTATATATATACATACATATACATATATATATATATATATATATATATATATATATATATATATATATATATATATGTGTGTGTGTGTGTGTGTGTGTGTGTGTGTGTGTGTGTGTGTGTGTGTTGTGTGTGTGTGTGTGTGTGTGTGTGTGTGTGTGTGTGTGTTGTGTGTGTGTGTGTGTGTGTGTGTGTGTTTGTGACTGTGATACTAATCAATATGTGTGTGGATGGGTGTCTATTCTACGTAACCTTAAATAACCTTTTCTTCGCTGAATAAACACTTGTTACCCCAACATCTATTGTCATTTAAACATTAACAATAACCTAGAACTGAATCTATTGCCCGGGAGGGAAAATGACTTCACGATGACACTGTTCATGTGAATAAAACTTTGCTTTCTCAGTTTGGTTTCCTGCGCTACCTTAAAAAAAGGAAATGTATAGCTTTATATGAACATACGAATTCCATTAAGACTGTCAACCTATGAACAAATATTAAATTCAGAAAGTTTCTGTTTTCTTTTGTACAAAAGTTAACGGTGACTGTCCATCATATACGATATATATGATTATGATGTTACTGATATTACTGAAGCAATCACCTGATGATAATTGTTTAAATTATGTAATGCCATTATCTTTTTTTTTCAATGTTGCTGCTATTTATATTTCTCTCATCATTATCATCACCATGACTATTACCGGTATTATTATCATTCGTTGTAAGCGTGTTGATATTGCTATTGCTATCATTATTACGACTACTACTAATCCAAATGTTACTACTATTACTAGTACTATATTATTACTACAGTTACTACTACTACTAACATTACTATTAGTGCTGCTGCTGTTACTATTAGCCTTATCATATTCATCAACACCATCGTTATTATCAGTTTCATATTATTCCATGCATACAGGGGATAACGTGGAAGCATGATAAACAAATAACCGGAATTTGCCTGCAGTTAGAAGGTACGTACCCTCTGACTCTGCACCCTAGATCAGTGGTTCTCAAACTTGATGCAATAGCCACCAGGAATGTCATTGAAGTGCCTACAAGTGAAACAAGATTATCATGAAATTTGCCTTGGTTAGATCGTCTCAATGTACATCTGTAGAAGTCTGTCTATAATTAACTATCAGCGTGTGTGTGTGTAGTGGTTTGTCCAAGAGCCTACAAATTACCGATTGGAGAAGTTAAAACAAGCAAACAGCTGTGTGTCGTTTCCTGGGGTGAATAACTACATCGTTACGCTAAGTACAATAAAGATGACCCCCCAGGATGAAGCCGAGAAAGGGGGTCCGCGCCTGGCGACAGTCGATGTCGATTTGTGCAGAAGTCACAGGACACGAGGGCTACCCCGAGG
>BOPN01008705.1:0-2500 GCA_017312705.2 Penaeus japonicus | reverse complement strand
TAAGATAACCAACGATCTCAGGATCCCATTCACTATGATAAATTGTGACTGTCAGTGCACTGCAAACAATCAACAACCTAAACTCATCACATCTGGTGGTGATGGATGTCCGAGAATGGTGTGCCGTGATGCCGGCATGTTAGAAGATTAATCTGTGTTGGATGCTTGAGCATTTCTGTGTCCTTGGGAACGGGTGAGGTGACCACGAGCCCAGGCAGCCGTCGCTCTCCCACGCTCCGACGTGAGATCCTGCATCGGCTGCCTTTGTGACAAATGCAAGCAGCATTAGAGCCATACGTCTGATAATGAGCTAAGAGGAAATAGGGACCATGAGACTAATAGAAGTTAGGTTTGCAAGACTGAGACTCGGTCACATATGATTGACTCATTGATCACTGATGAATAACTTCCAAAGTGTTGTTAGGATTGAACGAATCTTGAATCTAAACTTCTATTTTACACTGAAGATTATGAATTGTTGAATTCATACACACTGCAATAAAACATGTAAATTCAATTATGATGATATGTATGTAATAAACAAAAAATATTTAAGTCTTGCTTTACATGCAAAATGCTTATATTATGCATATATACACGAACTGCTAATAGACTATTTCGGTATGACACGTTAGATGATTTTGAAAGGTCACTCCAGTATATATATTAACATTTGTGTGTGTGTGTACGTGCATGTGTGTGTGTATGTGTTGAGAGAGAGAGAGCGAAAGGAGGTATCCGTCACATGCCTTCCTGCAGTGCCTGAGGGAAAACGTGTATGTGGAAGTTTATTCATTTTTTGACATGAATGCGTAATATGTTTTGAGGGAGAGAGAGAATATAAAAATAACATAAACGACAGATGAGATGAAAGAGAGAGAGAGAGAGAGAGAGAGAGAGAGAGAGAGAGAGAGAGAGAGAGAGAGAGAGAGAGAGAGAGAGAGAGAGAGAGAGAAAGAGCGAGAGAGAGAGAAAGAAAGAGCGAGAGAGAGAGAGAGAGAGCGAGAGAGAGAGAGAGAGACATACCTTCCATTATTGCCTGAGGGACGCGGGAACACTGCGTGCTGGCCCTCTCAACCGGTAAGTAGATCTACTTCCCAGTTCACTCTCTTATTTGCACACAAAGCAATTTGGTATCTACATAGTTTTTTGCATGAACTTAAATGTTTATTCTGATTTTCAGGATACTGCTCCAGTGAGTATCTGGAATATTATACACGGCGCTCTACACTACGCCATCTAGCTGGCTAGTACATGAAATGGTTATAAAAGGTAGTCTTTTACCATCATGAAATGGCGCCCGTCAACGTTTTCCTGATGCATATGGCGCTAGAAGGTAGTATGTCTTTGTTTGGACTGACTAGGACTGCTGGCTCGTGAGTTAGAAATTACAAATATCACATCACTGTTTAAGAGTGGTGAGCCGCCAAACCCCTGGAATTACAGACCATTTTCTTTGTTTAATGTAATATGTAAACTATAGGAAATGTTATGGAAACAATGGCCCGAACTACATGAAACACATAATATGTAAAAAAAAAGAAAGAAAAAAAGTTTGGTTTTAAGGAGTGGAGGTCATGTGTAACAAAATTCCTTTGTTTTTATGTCACAATATATGTGGTACCACAAGAGAAACAGATGGGTATATTGTATATAATAAGACTTCAAAAATACTTTTGACAAAGTGTCAAACAATAGCATAATATGGAAATTAGAACACCGAGAAGTTCAAGGAAACCTTGAATGGATGAAAGACTTTTTGCTTAAACGACAAATGAGCGCAGTGATTAGAGGGAAACAATCTACATGAGGAAGATTTAGTGGAGTACCTTAACACCAACGTTGTTTCACCAAGTATTTTTCATCAACCCAGGTACTTATCTGAACATGTTGGCAGAAAATGGTATTGAACGCCAATAAATACCATGTGGTCATTTTCGTGGAATGTCATAATCAACGCCTATAACAATGCAAATTAGGATACTCAGTTGAACTCAGTAGATAAAAAAGACTTAAGAATAATCGTAATGTCCATTGAAATCCAGACGATCATAAATGAAAAGGTTCTCATAATGTAAACAGCGATCGCAGTTTACATAAGTGGACAAAAAAATAGTTAAAAATAGACATGTCCATCATTAAGCCCTGAATATGCGACAGTGGTATGGTGGCTCCACCTATAAAGATATTTAGACAAATTAGAAAGAGTTCGAAGAGCATTCACAACGCGACCGCTGAGATGTATAGCTCCGAAATAAAGAAAAGATATAAGGATGTAAAACAATTTAGATTTACAAATAGAACCACTGAAGAACGGAACAACCTTTCTGACAACATGGTGTGTGATATAAACGTAAATCACTTTTACCATCTAAAATTAGCAGGCAGGACCCCCTGGGTTAGGTCTCTCACCCTTGTGGGAATAATTATGTAGAAACTAGGTAGGGACATAGATAACCACATATATACATGTATATATATATAAATATATATATATATA
>BOPN01008704.1:20000-27500 GCA_017312705.2 Penaeus japonicus | reverse complement strand
ACGCCTGAACCAGTTTACTGTCATGATTTTGGTTTCTCATCAAATAACTCAAAGTATGGACGTCTGGCGCTCAGAGCCAACTATCTTGAGTTTACAGACAATTTTCATCAGCTCCAGATGAACTTTAGTGGTCATCTTAGTTCCCAATTCTTCTAGTCTGTAAATGTTTCTTCTCAGCCTCTCAAGTACGCGATAAGGACGTCTCCATTTGGGGGTGGATTTGGTATCCTCTTTCTTTATAAACACGTTAACCACTTAGCAAATCAGTTTCTCGTCCATTTTGTTTCTCTGCTGTTTCCGTTGATCTGCTGCAAGCTCTAGGTTTTCCTTAACCTGGTGATATACTCGAAGAGTTGCAGTAGCCCTCTCATCGACATAATAGTAGGCATTTGGAAAGATTCGATCCATTCCATATACAGCATAATATGGTGTATCCCCATTTAAATTATTATAAGCTCTGTTCAGTGCGAACTGTGCTGTTACTAAGTAAACATCCCAATCAATTGGATTCGGTCCATCCACAATACTCCTCAATATAGAGAAAATCTATTATGATTCTCTACTAATCCATTGCTTGCTGGATGGTATATGATTACTGTTCTGTGGTCGAATCCACCCAATCCAGCCAGTTTCTTCATTACTGCATTACAGAATTCTGTGCCATTGTCGCTCAAATTGGTTCCTAGGGGTCCCCACTGGCTGATGATGTTGTCCTTGCAACTTCCTTGGCCTCTTTCTTCTTCAGAGCGGCAACGATTGCGAGGTAGCCTATACAAGTCAGGATGTATTTGTTGCCCTTTTCGGTCATAGGTAATGGCCCTATGAGATCAACTGCTTTGGACTGGAAAGCATCCAATAGAACATAATAGGTGTGCGTTCCCCTTGAATTTCTGACAAACATTGCAAGAGGGTACATACTTCTAAATATCCTTCTCCATACCTAACAATGTAAAGAGGCGCTTGGTACTGAATAGGTCCCTTTGAATAGCACCATGGCCTGCAAGGGGGTTATTGTGCATCATGTGTAGTGCCCTGTTTACCAATTTTCTTGGAATAATAATCACTTCTTCGTTTTTCTTAGAGATACATCCTTAGCTATGTTATTAAGGTCTTATTGTATAAGATAAAGATTCAAAATTCATATCGAAGCAATAATTAAATATTTCTAGTTACTTAAACACAATGTCTCCCAGTTCCAGGTCAGTCCTGAATGCCCACGTTCGGAGGGCGTGGCCAAAGTCCTGCCCTCATTACCACGTGGACCAATCACTGCCGGGTCGGGCAGCTCCCTGACCAATTAGAAGAATTGTCGCTGCCCTCGTACTGACCTAGGACCTTGCTTCAAATTATGTCATAGATAGATTCAGACAGAATTAGTTCGACCTTCAAGTCGAGAGGTCCTCCTCTCCCTTCACCTCCTCAAGGATTCCAGGTTAAGTTGTTTTTAGTGCCTTTAGTGACTTAGCTTATTTCATATACTGTGCATTGTCTGTGTTTTCCTTAGTGTTGTGTTTATATTAGTGTTATTGATATACTTATAGCTTAGATCTCATTAGCTTTGCAATAGGCTTAGCTTCCCCCTTGCGTATATATATCGTGCCTCCCTTGTAAATAATGTTATATATATATCTTGATTTATAATATATTGTTAATGTTTTAGCTACCGTGTTTCACGTAATCCCTTTATATATTATGTGTGGGAATTAGATCAATCTCTGCTCGCCACATATTCGGGTGCCAGCGACAGGACCCGTCGTGCCAATTACACAAATAGTGTCAGTATTTGGGATATATACCTTTTACACAAACAGGTCGTAGTAGGGACACATCTTATACCCATCACATAAACTGGTGGCAGCGGTGGGATTCATCTTGCTCGCCACATAACTGGTGGTAAAGTAAGATGTATCTTGCTCGTCACATAAATTGGTGATAGTGCAGGATAAGAACCTCACGTCGTTAATTAGTTTTATATGTCTTATTATAAATATTCGTAGACCGCTCGCTACAAATATTTTGGTTCTTGTTACAAGTTGATAGGACCTAGATTCAATTTTTTGCACAATTTAGGCATACTAGTGGCTCTTCGTTCTATTTTTTTTCACTACGTGACATAGTTAGTGATATCTGGAGAAGTACCTCCTCCTTTTAGGTTAAAAGTGTAGAATATTAACCTAATATTTATTTAAGTCGTGAACCGCTCGCGCGTACTTAAATAACCCTTGTCTATCCCACCTTATACGGTAACGGCTGGGACAATTATCGCCACGTTAGTATTGTCTAAGTGTGTATTTTGTGATTGTGAACAACGTCAGCACTAAGAGGAACACGACAATCGCAGTGAAGCTACTTCTCTTCTCTCAGCAACAAAAGGTAAGTCACTTTAAGGTTGCTAGACACTGTATCTCCTGCGTTTCCCTGACCCCCCCTCCCCATAGCATTTTTTTTCTCCCTGTTTATTGTAAACTCCACCCCCGTAATTCTCCCCCACCCTCCCTCCCACGCTTTATCATCTATTCTCATTTTTGTTAATTAGTGATAAATTTTTCTACGTATCGTTTCGTTAATTTCACTAAATAACTTTTCGTTAACATTCGGTAACGTATTATTTTACATCATTATTTTATGTCTCCCGATGTGTACGTTCTTCGTTCATTTTACTATGCTACGAATGTTTAACAATTATTCTATGTTATCTTACGTTTGCTATTATTAACGTTTCAAGGTTATTCGTATTCTCGTAAAAATTCACATAAAGGTGTGACATTAGTCTTTCATACGAAATCGATAAAATAACTATGTTTCGTTTACTTATTCTATCATTCTACGCTTTGATTTCTCTACGTTATCTTGTGCGAAATTACTATTACATTTTTCTACTTACAAGTATGATTTGTTTTTCTGTGCGTTAGTTAAGTAAATAACTGTAAATCACATCATATTCTTATGGCAATAACTTCGAAATTTCTTATGTAGAATTTCTAATATCTGTGTGATTTTCTTAAGTTTTCGTTCCTATGCGAAATTTAACATGACGTATTTCTTCGAACAAAAATATATTATCAAATTACATGATTCAGATTCGTTCTTTGATCTCGTGTGATTATTTTTCTTGTGAATTTAAATATTTTCCTTTTTTGAATATGGTTTATACTATGTATTCGTGGAAATGTAATTCACTTTGCGTTAACATTTATTATATTTGCTCTTTTATTATGGGAATTTAATATAATTTATTTTCTTTTTGCTTTAATATACATTAAATTAAATGTATTTTGCATATGACCTCACTTGACCCGTGACCCGTTCGTATGGTCAATCTGAACATAAAACTTTTGACAATGTGTTAATTTTCTCGCGACCATTCTGTCCCTTGTGGTCAAATTCATGACCGTGTGATATTGGGAAATAGCATCACATGTGACCTTCGGTCACTTTATGACCGCGTTCTGTATGTGACCTTATCCTATGTCATTCTTGCACGTGTGAATTCGTAAGAAAATCGTTAACGAATTTTATTTTTTCTATATATCTTAACTATGATTTTCTTTGCATTTTCATTTATCTTATTGTCTGCATATATGTTGTACTATATTTCGAATGCATGACTTATAATTCTGCATCTGCTGTAACATGACATACTTTGTTCATTTGTGAATCGTTCAATGGTCACACTACTGACCTCACTGTACAATCATCTTGTAATCCGATAACTGGATTAACAATTTGTACTGTCTTTGTGAAATTCTATATATTTCTCAACATTCGACAGTCTATGTTTTTGATAATTTTGTTTACTCATATGACTTTGTGTACTTATGATTGTTAATTCATTACAATCTTTATGGCAATTATTTCATATCTTAACATGTTTCATCACTTCATATTATGATTTATCATCACATTTAGCTAGAAATGTTGACAGATGCATGTTCGTTTCTTAGCTTTATTCCTATTTCATTGTATAGTCATATTCGACTATCTTTGCATTTTTCATTGCATTATTGATTATTGTTACTTCCATATTTCATTGTTTAATTGCAAGTAACTTTAATCCTTGTATGATATGATTGTCATTATTTTTATTTTAGGCAACTGTTGACTTCGACAACATTAAACATATATGTTATCATCATTTTGGGCCTCTCCGAGTTTCCGACCTTTCGAAACATTTCATGGGTCAAATCGGAACGCCAAATATCTTATCATGACATTACTGAACGTTGCCAACGTTCATTAGGACAGTCAGGAAAAGGTTTATTCATCATTTCACATTTTATAGCTTTTCAGCTTAACTTTGCCTTTCTCCAGCTACTGTACCTCACTTATCGGGCCTTCATTGCATGACGCCCATTGCATATGCATCTCACACCCTAATCCCGCGTATCTATGGTACCACAATTGAATAAACCGCGAATTACGGGTTAATTTTTCGCACTCCGGTGCACCGCACCTTTGGAGATCTTGACAACCTGACGTCACAATTAATTCTCTCAAACAGAGACAGCGCGCTTATCACTTATCAAATGCTCCAGGCTTGCTAACTCCGCATTTTATTAGGTATGCACACATTAATGGTATTTCTTTCAGTTTGCCCCGATCTTGGCTATTACGCCGCACCTTATTTCAGAAGGACGAGTTCGGCCACGCAATTGAAATATCCTAGCATAGTCTAATGATTCATCAAATTTATCTTTGTTCTCGAGCTAAGACAGCGTTTCCCCACGGGACGAGTTCAATTTGGCGCATGATCTTACCGACCACTAGCATGGTCAACAAGGTAAATCACCTATTCCTCAACGGAACGACCTCCAGGTCAATGTTATATTAATAATATTTTTTCTTTCAGCTCTCATTAACATTTATTTTTTTCCAGTCTCATCCAATCTGACTCAGGTCGTGCCTTCTAATTAATTGAAGGACTGGATTCGGTTGATACTTGGATTATTTTTTTCTTTCATAAGCATATTCATGATAATTTTTTCTAACCACCTTGCCCCAAAATCTTGACTTCCGGTCACGCCTATTTAAAGGATTAGATATGGTTGGTAATTTGGCTATTAATTTTTTAGATGCATCATACACATTTACATTGTTCCTTCTAATTTGCTACTGACCTTGTCTCATATGCCGTGCCTTCACTCCCCGAAGGACTAGACTCAGTTAGTAAATGGAAGAATTACACCTTAACTTACAATTTTTGCATACTCATCATTTATCACAGCAGACACATATTTTGCACATAGTTCATCCCTCGATGAATCCGGTCTGCTACTGCGTAAGTATTGTCAGCAAATAACATGAATTCAGGTAAATACTTCCTATTTCTTGTTATTGCCAAATCATATGATTATAAGGTATATGATTATTTTCAATATGAAATAATTAATTTCGCTATACCTTACAGATAGTTCCTGCTGGTAACTACCACATCTGTCGACTACCAGGACCATTCTATGCTGTATACGGTTCCTGATGCAGTCAACTCCTTGCATTCTTGCAACTCTCGGGTTCATCCTGAAACCCGGGACTCCTAATGATTTTTTCCCCAGTCTGATCTTAAACAGATACCTGACTTGCAACAGCTGATGATTCGAGCTTGGTCGCGTGTTGGTTGCATCGCACTACGAGCAAGACACCGCATCACCCGATGCCTATTCGCAAGTCGTATCTTTGTATCTTTTTGTACTATATTTACCATTACTGGATATACCAATTTATGAGTATATTTTATAACTTAGCATAACTCACTAATTTTTATTTTGTTTTTAACCATTATGACATAATAATGTGCTGATCACTAGCAATGTACTTATTGTATACATACTTTTGATATCTTTTTTAAATTATATTGCATGTTATTTTCAGCTAGTTAATTCATAACTACTATTACCCATTATCTTATAACATGCATCTGCATAATTTCTGCTCCTACGCCCTTTACCCTGTCCCCTCTACAACTATCGTATGCACTAGTTACGTGTATAAAGTTTTTCAGATACGATAGTGATGGATGCAGAAGGGCATGTCAACCAGACGTGTCAATCCTGTAACCAGCGCAGCCCATCTCGAAGCCTGCATTGATTGCACAACCGTGTGATCTGTGCAATAATCGAGACGTTGTACGGCATTCTTATCTCTCTTCGTATATTTTCAAGAGCTCCACTGATCACGGATCTCCTGTTTTCTCTGCTAAGTATCGCTGATTTTGGCATTCTTATTTCGTTATATCTAATTTTCTTACCAAATCGGGACGATTTGGGGTAACGTGGTCGTGCGATATCAAGGTCTTATAGTATAAGATAAAGATTCAAAATTCATATCGAAGCAATAATTAAATATTTCTAGTTACTTAAACACAATGTCTCCCAGATCCAGGTCAGTCCTGAATGCCCACGTTCGGAGGGCGTGGCCAAAGTCCTGCCCTCATTACCACGTGGACCAATCACCGCCGGGTCGGGCAGCTCCCTGACCAATTAGAAGAATTGTCGCTGCCCTCGTACTGACCTAGGACCTTGCTTCAAAATATGTCATAGGATTCCAGGTTAAGTTGTGTTTAGTGCCTTTAGTGACTTAGCTTATTTCATATACTGTGCATTGTCTGTGTTTTCCTTAGTGTTGTGTTTATATTAGTGTTATTGATATACTTATAGCTTAGATCTCGTTAGCTTTGCGATAGGCTTAGCTTCCCCCTTGCGTATATATATCGTGCCTCCCTTGTAACCCCCCAGCCACCCCCCACACCTGCTGATGTGACTCTAAACCACCAAACCACCAAGCAAGGGGTTTCGCCCCCCTACTTTTACCTCCTACTTATTTCCTTTTACAGACACAGCGCCTCTGCTTTTCTTCCCCTCCTTGCTCTAAGGCCTCTCTTCTCCCTTTACTTCCGAATTCCGAATTCCGAATAATGTTATATATATATCTTGATTTATAATATATTGTTAATGTTTTAGCTACCGTGTTTCACGTAATCCCTTTATATATTATGTGTGGGAATTAGATCAATCTCTGCTCGCCACATATTCGGGTGCCAGCGACGGGACCCGTCGTGCCAATTACACAAATAGTGTTAGTATTTGGGATATATACCTTTTACACAAACAGGTTGGAGTAGGGACACATCTTATACCCATCACATATGTGTCTCCTGAGCAGTATATTATTAAGGAATTAGTTTCCTACCTCCCTCCTTTCCCTACCATCAATCTTCGCCAGATCTTGTGGCATGTTACTCAGGAGATAAGCAACCATAAGTCCATATGATGGATCTTTCTGTTGGTCCTCCCTCAGCTCTTCTGAGGTCCAACCTAACCCTTTAGGGTCTTCTGTTTCTTCTGCTCAAGTAACCTCAAAAGTTTCCCAATATTATCTTCCCCATTAAACCTCTTTTCTTCTTTCTTTGAAACAGATGTGACTTCACATGAGGCAAATTGTATGGTGTATTTTTGGTTTATCACTTGCCCTCTTTCCAAATTTAATGTGGATGATAGGGAAGAT
>BOPN01008704.1:10000-15000 GCA_017312705.2 Penaeus japonicus | reverse complement strand
GACTATGCAGGCCCCTCTGTCAAAACCCCGATGTCAAATGGCATAGGCTGGCTACGAAAGTCTACAGTTAGTTCCCCTAGTTTAGGGTACCCCTTAACCCCCTTAACTGGCAGGATTTGACAATGCCTACCAGATGGTAACGGCTTTGGAGACACAGAGACAATACCGTCTGACGATTAGAATTGCCAAGGACAAGGGCATGATAATTGTTTTATCATGCCTTTCCTTCCTCCAGAAAATTGATAAGCTCACATATGGGCACAAGGTAAGGTTGTCGGCGCTGACTCCTGAAGACAGGAAAGTAAAGATGGAAGATGTCATCACCTCCCACCCAAAGGTGCTGGGGGTTTCCTGTCTGTCCAGAGGGAAGCACCCAACCAGGCAAATCCTGGTCCCTTTGAAGGGAGCTCCAGTTGTGTCCTAGAACCTTGGTAATTGGGGCTCCTACAACCTCAGGATGTATGTCATTAGATATTTTCCATACCAGTAGCAAGTCTGTAGCAAGGCATGCAGTACCAAGGTGTGCCTCAAAGCATACATAGAATTTAAATAGGACACCACTACAAAGTGTCCCAATTGCAACAAGAAACACCATGGCTGGATCCTTGGCTGTTCCATAAAGAAAAAGGGGACTCTTAGGCTGCAAGAGGTCATTGCAAAACTGCCAGATTTTGTTCCTGCCCCACCATGATCTAATGTCTGGGGGCAGAAGAAATGGGTAAACCCCCCCCCCCCTCAGAAGAGATAGAATGCACCACCCACAAAACTCCCCAAGAGCGAAAAGACCGACTCTCTTCACAGAAAAGGACTTGACCCTCCTGCCAGCAGTTGCAACAGCTTTGGGGAGGTCTATTGAGGAGATGGAGAAAGCAGTCAAGGTTGCCACGACGTCAATGACCTAGACGGAGAGAGAGAGAAAGCTGTGGTCCAGAGCCTGTCCCAAAGCACCAAAATGTGAGGAAACCACGATCAACCAGAGTGAAGGTCAAAACGACCAGGGGTTCTGCACCTTCTAGGAGGCTCCTAAATAGCCTAAACAATGGCTCTCCTTGATTACCTTTGTGAAAGTGACTATCCCCTGCTCCCTGATGGCCAATCAGTGTGGTTTCAAATTCCTTATCAGTAAGATCCACCTGGCTGGGTGTCCCCTCAAGATGTACAATGTGTACAGCAGGCCAGGGTGTGGGAACTTAGACATTAGTGAAGTCTACTCTACTGCAGTAAAGGACTCTATCCTTATAGAGGGAGAATTGAAAGAACCTACACTTGTCGGCAGGGGGGTTCTAGACCTTACCTTTGCCACTAAGGCTCTGGTCAAGAGAATCAGATGGTCAGTGGATGACATTGTCACAAGAGATCACTATGGGATAGTCACCACAATCTGGTACTTCAATGACGAGAATGGGGAGATCAGCCTCAGGATCAATTTGTGTAAAAGATATTTCTGCAGCCAGAGAACTCCTGACAACTTACTGTTTTGAGAGAAGCCCTCAGGGATGTTCGACAAACTGCTAAGAGGGTAAAGCAGGAAAGATGGCTGGAGTGATCCTTTCACCCCCAAACCTCTCAATCAGAACTGTGGAACCATATCAAATGGGCCACAAATCGCTCCGCCCCAAATAGAACCATCATGATCCTCAGTCTGAGGCAGAGAGACTGGCACTTGAGTTCTCTGCTAGAACAGGTAGTGCCAGTCTACCAGCAGAGTTGAGTGCATGCCAAGAGAGATTGCTTCCAGGAAGGCACGCCCTCATCAGAGAGAAGGCGGTCGAGCCTGAGGATCCAGATGTTATGTTCTCTTTGAGGGAATTATGGAGAGCATACAAGACCTACTTCACGGATGGTTCTATAGATCCCATTACCCATACTGCAGGCGCAAGTTTTGCAGGAAGGGATGTAGAGAGAGCTTTGAGAGTACCAAATAATGCCTCCGCGCTTCAGGCAGAGGCTGTAAGCTAACATAGGAACCCTATCCCATGCAGCCCAAAGAAATGGGCATGTCCTACACACAGACTCTAGGGCAGCCACTATATATATATATATATATATATATATATATATATATGCATATAACGTATGCTCATTATGTACGTAAAGATCTCTCTTTCTCTGTCTGTCTGTCTGTCTGTCTGTCTGTCTTCTTATATATATATATATATATGTGTGTGTATGTGTGTGTGTGTGTGTGTAAATATATGGTTTTATCTCTATATATGCACGTATATATATATATATATATATATATATATATATATATATATATATATATATATATGTGTGTGTGTGTGTGTGTGTGAATATATATATGTATATATATATATATATATATATATATATATATATATATATATATATATATTATATATATATATATATATATGCATATATATATATATGTATATATGTATATATATATATATATATATGCATATATGTATATGTATACATACATCCAGATTGATAGTTAGGTAGATAGATAGACAGAAATATATGAAGATAAATAGATTTACATATCTGAAGATATGTGCTTGTATGTTTAATCATACAAATTGAAAATAAAATGAATGTAATTCTAGGATAGGACTCCTTTTAAAAGTCGTGAATTAGCTCCGAGTTTGAGATATGTATTTCCCACGAGAAATTTCTGCGACAATTAGAAAGACAATCATTTTAATACATAAAGATTGAGCGCCTTCGCGTAAATTGCACGAGGAGGAAATAAGCCTGTAGAGAGACATACTTTCTTGTTTTGTTCTTTCTATTCCGATGATTTACAAACATTTCCCTCCAGATACTGATAAAGAGCATAGCCTTGTGAAATATGACGCCCCTTGAGGAAACATGTGGGAAGTGTGTTGTGACTTTCACTTCCTACTCCTGATGTGATAGTGCAGACGCAGAGAGAGAGAGAGAGAGAGAGAGAGAGAGAGAGAGAGAGAGAGAGAGAGAGAGAGAGAGAGAGAGAGAGAGAGAGAGAGAGAGAGCGCGAAAGTGCAAATGAGTATGTCACAAGTATTTTCCCAATGCTTATCATTAAGATGGTTACACCTTTATCTATCTGCCTATATTGTAATATTGCATAGCGTATTTCACTGACCAGTTAAGTTAGATTTTCAGTTGTGAGATTTGAAAATTCTATGATGTGATTGGTTCACACTGCTTAATTTTTAATACTAGAGACTTCATCCTTGCCTTTATATGAATATATCATATCTTAACTCTTCCGAATCATCCGTTTCTTCATTTTATTTATTCACATTCTGAAGCTTATGTGTTGATCACTGCTGATGTCAGCTCTCGGGTACGAAAAACTGATTTTACTGAATTCCAAAAACGTTGACTTTCTGTAATGTAATCACAGTATTAGTGAGTTCTGTTCCCTGCTCTTAACATTGTATGATATATGTGGAAGATGGTAGAATGTAGTAACGCATTTAATAAAGAAATACAAATTTTACCTCCCTGTCAGGGATTTGAATTCAGGCCTTCAGTGTGAGAGTCCCGGCTTCTAACCATATCACTACAACGAGCCACTAAAAGGAATGTCTAACCATATGCATTACATCCATCATGATAGTTACCTATAAGCTCATAGCAGAGCAGTGATAGCGAGGTTTTACAGACAATCCCCGTGACCACTCGGCGGGAATGAATTAGGAATTCAACTCACAAATCAGGTTACTGTGTGAAAGATGGTAGAATGCAGTAACGCATTTAATATAGAAATACAAATTTTACCTCCCTGACAGGGAAATGAACTTTACATGTATCATTTAGTCATAAGTTTCAATTTATCACATTGTCTGAAAGGCATATCTATCTCTTTATGAAATATTCTGATCTCCCTTTGAACCTTTTTAGGTATCTCACACACAAAACACACACACTCACACACAAAACACACACACACACACACACACACACACACACACACACACACACACACACACACACACACATATATATATATATATATATGACACTGTTTGAGGAACTTCCATTTCTTGAATAGGATATTGTAGGACTTTCTGAATTCAGAAGACTAGGCGAAAAGCAGAAATTACTATATTGGAGAGGTAAACCTCTGGATAGCAAACAAGAATTAGTTCACAAGCGCCTCAAAAAAATATTAGGGAATTCTACAGTGTGAGCAAAAGAGTAGCTTCTGTAATACTGAAACTAAACGACAGATATAACCTAAAAAAATATCCAAGAATACGCTCCTACCTGCAGTTATAGTGATGAGATAGAGATCTTCTATGAAGACGTGCAAGCAGCTACCGATAGAGCAAAAACCCATTTAACCGTGATTATGGGGGACTTTAATATCAAGATAGGAATAAGGAAAGATGGTTGGGAAACATGGAATAGGCACCAGAAATGAGAAAGAGCAAACGCTAATAGAATTCGCTGAAGCTCGATCCCTTAAAATTTTGAATACATTCTTCGACAGGGACCCGGGAGGAAATGGACATGGAAATCGCCATCCGGCATTAAAAACGAAATTGACTTCATAATCACCAACAGGCGCAACACTGTACAAGACATAGCCGTTATCAATAAAGTAAATGTCGGTAGCAACCAAAGACTGGTCAGAACTCGAGTTAAATTACAGCTAAGAAGGGAACAAAATAAGCTCATACAGAAGCTTTTCATTAATCTAATTAATGTTAAGAAGAGGGCGACGGAATTCAGCCTTAACATTCGAAACAGATACACAGCTCTCGAAGATCTTGACACAGACCAAATGAACGACCAATTCAGTGAGATATTAAAGGATGCTGCACTTGAAATAGGCGGTAAAGACGAAAAAGAAAAGTTTAGTAAGCTTTCGGTAGAGACAAAAGAGCTTATGAAACAGCATAGGGACATGAATATAACATCAATCTGAGACAAAACCTATAAGCCTTCTTTCAATAATCTATAAACTGTTCACAAAAATCATCACAGCCCATATCACCAATACATTAGATTCAAAACAAACCAGGGAACACTCACGC
>BOPN01008704.1:0-2500 GCA_017312705.2 Penaeus japonicus | reverse complement strand
TCTCCTCGTCACTATGACTGCAGGTAGGAGCGTATACTTCAATTATATTTTAGGTTATATCTATCATTTAGTTTCAGTATTACAGAAGCTACTCTTTTGCTCATACTGTAGAATTCCCAAATAGTCTTATACATTAAGTGTCCATCATTTAATAATTTCTGCTCTTCCCCTAATTTTCTAACTTCAGAAAGTCCTACAATATCCCATTTATTATATGAAAGTTCTCTTAAGCAGTGTCAAAAGATTAGATTCTGTTCTGAAAGTCCTTACATTGTATGTGTAAAGGTTCATCATTGTAAAGCGGCCTGGGTCTAACCAGATATTTTTAGCACCCTCTGCTCCAGAATGATCATCATCACCGCCATGACCAGGGGCTCCTTCGGCTCTGGGGAATGAGGGCTGTTGCCTTGACTGGGAAATCATATTTAAGAGGGGTGGAGCCAGGTACCCCTAACTACTGGCTTTATTTGTTTCTCGGTGTTGGGAGTAATTTAGGCAGGAGACTACCATTACTCTCCAATAACACGTTTGAGCTAGTCTCGTATGGTATTAGATAATAGCATCCCCTGATCTAGCTCAATGCCTATCGGTCTACTCCAATGAGAATGGGCATTTATTTTATATACATGCATGGGGCCCGTGCATAGTGCATGCTTGTATGCTCATGTGCCTTCTTGTGCGCACGCACATCCGCACTCATGTATGTATTTATTTATAGATTGCGCCCGTGCATGCACACCATAGACGCATATAAATATATAAATATGCAATTACACATATTCCAAGCGATGTGCGCAGAAGCCTACGCACGTCTACAGATACGCTTGTGTATCTCATGGCTTGTACTACCTACAGCATGTATGTACACAGCACTCATATATAAACAGTGTCTTCACGTGCATACACATACGTGAATTTTAATGTGCCCATGCATTATAATTTGCTTAAATATATAAAGTGGGGAATAATATATATATATATATATATATATATATATATATATATATATATATATATACATATATATATCTGGCAATATTTCGGAGAGGTATCGTATGTATAGTAGTTATTTACTGGTTGGCACCTGTTCCGCATGAACGTCCCTATACGGCCGCGGCCGTTAGGGTTACCGTTGCTTGAAATTGGGCATCTTTTAGGAATCGCTTATTTTTTCCTGGCTGATACTCCCCCACAAAGTGGTTGATTGATTAGATGAACACTGAAATCACCTTTGACCCTTGGCACTGGCGCTGGCGTGGCATCCATGGGGTATGTGGATGCGATGTTTGACTCATTTACTTGGATGGTACGATTTTCTATTACGAAGATATTCAGGCATCCTCAGATGCTTTCACGCTGTATGGTATACTCGCAAATCACTATAATAGATGGTATAATTTAATGTTTTTCTTTTATTTATAGTGTGGCACTTATTGGCTATATCCATTCCTTTGAAAGGACTAGCTTTACTATGGCATTTCCTTTTTGAATTTCCTTGAGCAATTTCTGACTTCTATTTGGTTGGCATATGTACTTTAAACATTCACTGCTATTTTCATATTTTGTTGTGCGGCCACGGATCACTGAATATACATTATTTTACACTTAATATTGCTGACCTATCATCGACACCTCTCCTACTCGTTAACATACAGACACACACACACTCACACACACACACACACAGACACACACACACACATACACACACACACACACACACACACACACACACACACACACACACACAAACACATACACACACACGCACATATATATATATATATGTATATATATCTATTTGTATCTATATTTATATATATGTGTGTGTGCGTGTGTGTGTTTCTACATTCTACATTGAACTGATAAGAACTGTTAACAGATATACTTACAGATATACTAACAGATATACTTCTCTAAATTTTTGAATTAATCAAAATCTGAAATTGAGAAGATAGAATTGACATAACCTTGACGTCAATACTCGTATTGTATGTATTTGCAAACTTCATCGGATGTTCCTGCATATCAACATGAAGGATTGGGTTCCCATATTTACTAGAATGCATAGGCTTACAAAAATCCTATTAAAGTACAAACTTGTGTCTAATATAGCTGTTTCGATTAAGAGATAATGCAGTTGTGCTTTTATTTCTCCTCGTTGATGTGATTGGTATGTTGATGAGAGTCCAGAGGAAGATGAACAGAAAGGAGAAGAAGAATCTAAAAGTTAGTGACAATGCTGCTGATGAAGAGAGAGAGAGAAAAATGAATAATCTTGTATCGGAAAGATACTGAAGCGCTGATGAGATTCGACTGACCCGTAAGCATTACAGCATAAAAGCCCAAGAAATGCTACCAACTTCCCTCCAGAAACTCTATGTCGTAGGAAGACGAAGCATACTCAATTATAAGCTTGGAGAAAGTTAGATGTTGAGCTCAGCCACGACACAGCATCCTTTCCTTACTTTTCAGTAAAGTAAAGAAAAACGCCTTTTGC
>BOPN01008703.1:11963-14463 GCA_017312705.2 Penaeus japonicus | reverse complement strand
TGAAAATATTATTGATACGTATGTCCTCTGCAATGCATATCTTAGATTCAGAAAAACCGCTCAATGCAAAATCTTTATTTCCAGCCGAAGGTAGTAAATCTTAAAAGCATCTCACTACTTTTGGCCGAGAGTAAACTTCATGTTTTAACGGCTTTTCCTGCTCCGCCAACTATATTACCAGACCGTACATCACCCGTAGGTGACTCAAACAATATATATATATATTTTTTTCAAGAGGCTTTCATAAGGATGTGACTGTTCGTACTATCCACCCACACTAAGCTCTACCCACACTACTGAACTTCTCCGGTGGCTGTGAAGGGTGACATCGAAGGGGAGAAGTAGGGTGGGTGTGCGGTAGAGAGGTATTTGTATTTTGGAATAAACGAATGAAATTAACACCGTTTAGGTCAGTAATTATCAACCCTACCTCGGTCATTTGCCATCACAGCTGGATGTACCACGTCATCTATTTTTTTTTTTTTTTATCATAGTTCTGATAAATGATAAATATATACATGTTTATTTTACTGTCTACTTGCTAAAAAAAAATAGACAAAGATACTAGAATCATTATCAGTGGGATCGCTGATGATTCCTAAAGTCAACCATTTTGTTTATTTTAAAACTAGCGCGACCAAGTGGAATATATAAGATTCATTGGAAAAGCTCTACCAAAAAAAGAAAAAAAAAAGTTTACCCTCAAGTTGGAAATTGAGTAAAGAATGACTACTTTAAGTGAATCGGTCTTTTCCATATTGAAAATATATACAATATCACAATATTATTATTATTATTATTGTTATTATTATTATTATCATTATATATATATATAGATAGATAGATAGATAGATAGATAGATAGATAGATATACATACATATACATATATATATACTGTATATCTATACATACATACATATTTATATATATATATGTATGTATGCATGTATGCACACACACACACACATACACACACACACACACACACACACATACGCACATACGTATGTGAAAATGATCGTAATGATATATCAATAAGTGAAGAAGAAAACTGACAAGAATATCAACGGCAACCAGAGCAATAATGATAACATCCATATCTTTATTCTAACAAATATCATTAGTTATCCTTATTACTAAGACTATGAATATTACTGATACTACTGCTATTATCACATCACTGTTTGATGATGATAATGGTAATAAAAGAGATTGATGAAATTAATGAACGGAAGAGGGGCGACAATCACAATTACTCTGAGCATGATAAGCATATCACAATTGATGTAATTATCCTTGACGCTTTTCATCCTTACTACTATTCTCATCATTGATATTTTTGTGTTTAGAACATTATTACTGTTATCTTATTTATTCTTCCTATTTTTGCTACTATTAGTAGTAATAGTATTGGTATTAGTAGTACTGTATTAGCAGCAGTATTGATATTATCCTTATAAGTATTATCATTGTTCTTTTCGATGGTCACTATGAGCATCGCCTTCCCTACTTTCCCGAGTCCACGGGCACTGCAGCCGTGCTTGTCCCCTTTGCAGAGCGGCCGCACACGGTCTCGGTGCTGGACGGGCGTGGGCGGCGCCTGACAGCCGGCCCGAGTGGAGTCATCACGGCAGGACCTCTCAACCACACCAACCCGCTGCTCCTCACCTGCAACGTCCGCGGAGGTGCGTCCTTTGGTTAGCTCGTTTTGCGGCGGAGGAGGAGAAGCGGGAAATTCTGAAAATGCTGTCTCATCTCTCAATGAATTACTATTGGTTGTATAAAAATTATTATCAATATCTAAAAAAAAAAAAAAAAAAAAAAAAAAAAAAAAAAAAAAAAAAAAAAAAAAAAAAAATTGCTGGTTTGATTTGAGTCGAGCTTGAGTCTTGCACGGCTTTCCTATTTTTGACGCGTGAAATCTTGAGCATAGGCTTGATGACATCGCGAGCACGCTTGGCTTTAATGAAGCCCTTGGCGACCGCGTCTAGAGATATCGTCAAGCTGAAGCGTGACGTCATATGTAAATAAATGCAATACTTTTCTCGGTGTATCACAGTTCTCAAAAAAAAAAAAAAAAAATGGGAAACAGATAAAAAGTGGTTCATCAATGGCATTGATATTGTTTATGAGGCACAAATCGGTAAAATTGCACAACAGACATGTACTTGATGAATATTACCTTGTTTGTGGAGAGTTGTATAGAAATGCACGCAATGAATATTCATGCTAAAGTAAATAAATTGACAAGAAAGTAACATAGATAAGATAAAATGGCCATGCTTACCAAAGACTTCCATCTACATATGACGTCACAAGCTAGAGTAGAGCACGTGTTTGTTTAACCGCCCCAAGGTCAGCTTGGTTAGTTTCACACAGAATTGAGGCTTCTCTCTTTCTCTCTCTCTCTCTCTCTCTCTCTCTCTCTCTCTCTCTCTCTCTCTCTCTCTCTCTCTCTCTCTCTCTCTCTCTCTCTCTCTCTCTCTCTCTCTCTCTCTC
>BOPN01008702.1:35000-37500 GCA_017312705.2 Penaeus japonicus | reverse complement strand
AGAGGGGGGGGATAGAGAAAGGGGGAAGAGGGAGGCAGAGAGAGTGAGGAAAGAAGGAGAGAAAAAGAGTGAAGGAGAGAGAGAAAAAAAGAGAGGAAGAGAGAGAGAGCGAGAGAGAGAGAGAGAGAGAGAGCGAGAGAGAGAGAGAGAGAGAGAGAGAGAGAAACAGAGAGAGAGAGAGAGAGAGAGATTGGTATGCGATGGATTATAACTGCGTAGTGGTAAGCCCCGAGCGAGAGAAAAAAGAGTACTTTTTCTCAACCTGTTCGCGATGATCCACTGCGAGAAAACATCGCTAGAGCAAATCAAGGAAGAGGCAAACGACAGATCAACTCTAACACAACGAAGGCCTGTAAACAGTTCCAGGAATTTGTTCACAGGATTCTTCAATGTGCGTCACAAGTTTACACAATTATGGCCCGGAGAAAACCGAAGAGCTGTTGCCACTAAATACAGGATTTTTAGGGAGACAAAATATTGCAAACAGTTTGAGAGATACGGAAATCTATGAGATATATTCCTGTATATTATAGAAAAAAAACGGACATTAAACTCATCATATGTCATTCTTGTCTGTCTGTTTCAATGAAAAAATGTATCTCGTTTATATGGAGACTTCATGATAATCCTAATCATCTTTTTTACCGGCATATCTTATTCTTTACCAATTCCAACGGAAGTGAAACCTGGACGTGATAGTAAAAAAGAAAAAAAAACACACACAAAAACAAAAACAAAAAAAACGCATACATGATAACAAACACATCATCTAATCCGTTAGCAGATGATACGCACTCGCAGCGACGGTCTCCTTCATCGCCATCGCCGCCACCTCTCAATTGCAATATCGAGCCTGATTCGTCAACATAAAAAATCATAATGGTAACAATATGGGCTATAAATAACCCCAGGGATAATAAACGTCCTCCTCACAGCGCCCGAAAAAAGAGCGTCCACGTCACGGCATATGCCTGGGTGGATGACACGAAGCAGATCCTTGCCATAAGCTGAGGCGCGAGGGTGTCCTACAAGAGGGTGTCCTTCTGTGTCCCAGTTGCAGTCGTCGATCAGGTCAGTGAGGATATCTTGTTGTTGCACACGGTTGATACAGCTCGGGAATGAACTTTAGATTGGTGGCGTGCGTGTTGCGTTGACGGTTTTGAAAGCTGAAGAGGAAGTACTGTTGATTTTTTTTTTTTTTTTTTTTCTTTTGAGGGGGGGGGGGGTGCGTAAGATTTGAGTAAGAAATGTTTATGATGAAGTATTAAGTCTCGTAAGATGAGCGCTGGTTTTAGGTGGATAATTTTGAAGTCTGGGTTGTGGTGGTTGGATAAATTGTTTGGCCTCTTGTGTGGAATATTAATTGCATGCTCACTCACACACACACGCACGCGCATGCAAGCACACATACACACACGCAAGCACACACACACATGCAAGCTCGCATACACGCAAGCACACACACACGCACGCAAGCACACACACACACACGCATGCAAGCACACACACACACACACGCACGCAAGCACACACACGCACGCAAGCACACACACGCAAGCACCCCCCTCACACACACACACACGCAAGCACCCCCCCCCCCCCCACACACACGCAAGCACCCCCTCCCCCACACACACACACGCAAGCACCACACACACACACACCCACACACACTGATTTACGATTTTTTCTGTTGATAACTAGACACCAGGTTCGTCTGCAGCACGAAAACCACAATTCCGTGCCTGCGGTAATTTACTGAAATACTTATTTTGGCCATTTTAGGAGGATAATAGGGTAATGGCACGAGGGATTATGTTGTTTAGGCATTTAATGTTAAATTCCTAAATTCTTATCAATACAAAACGACTTGTAAACGGAACATAAGTAAGAATTGGCTATTTGAAATTTGCTGATATGCCATTTTGGATCTTCCGGACAAATTTGGTTTGAATCCCTTGTGTCAAAAACAAGGCCCATTTTTTTCTTTTTTCTCTAAATTAATTACATGAAAAAAAAAACGGACTCGTTTTTCAAAATAATTCCAGTTTCTTGAATATCTTAAGAAATCGAGGTTAACTTGGTTAGCTTCATTTGCATATACTTTATAATTAAGAACACGAAACAGAAAGAGATTCATTGACTTAGAGAAATATCCTTTAGATATATATTGAGAAAATGGCGGAAAAGAAGGTTGCGGTAATCTGGGAACAATACTATTACGCATATGATTTTATTGTTATCAGTATTATTATTATCATTATCCTTTCATATTATTGTGATTATCATAATCATTTTATATTATTATGATTATCATTATCATTCTATTGTTACTATTATTGTTATCGTTGCCATAATAATGATTATTATCATTGTTATCATTAGCTTTATTATGACGATTACTGTTGGCGTTGAGAGAGAGAGAGAGATATGGAATAGGAATATAAGAGAGAGAGAGAAAGAGAGAGAAAGAGAGAGAGAAAGAAAGGGCCGAAACAGA
>BOPN01008702.1:25000-27500 GCA_017312705.2 Penaeus japonicus | reverse complement strand
TAATTGCTAATACCACTACTACGTATTTGATATTTTTTATATTCAAACGTAGCTTTGTATGTTCCCATTGTAATTAAAAGATTGTAGAAAGATAGGAAGGCTTATCATTCGATTATGCCCACTGTTTAGGTCCATAAATGGGGCTAATTAGGCTCTCCTTTTGTCTGTTTGTCAATTTAATATGGTTTAATGTTTACATCCAAACAATGTGTCATTCAAAGAAATAAATAAATACTTTTTACCGTCAATATAGTCACTTCCGGGTTTGTTTACGTCGAAAGTTAGTGTTCCGACCGACAGGTGGCAGCACCATCGTCAGAAGACACGTGGGAACTCCATATTTCTTTGCTAGCCTACTGAATAGGCAGATGGCGTCATTAATATTGTTCAAATTGAATATTGCAGTGAAATGGGGGGGGGGGGGGACGGATCCTTTAACATTTAACAATAAAAGGAAAACTTTTCACTGCCGGTAATGTGTTGTGTATTCTGTCTGCCCTTTTTTTTTTTTTTTTTTTTTTTATCTCATAACGACAGTCCTTGAGCGCATGGAAAACCAGCAGACCTGTCTTAAACTACGGGCAAATCATAGACAATTTTTTTTTACAGACATTTTCACGAGTCAGACACAAAATTGACGAGTAAAGAACTTTTCCATGATATCTCGTGAATACCTTCCCAGCCACCTCTTAGGAATTCTTGGTTGACATTTTTGTAACTGTGCAATAAATGAGACATTGTTTATTTTTTATTTTTAGGTTTGTAGTAAGACAATAAGGACCACAAAGAAATATTTACTCTTTCTTAATGAAACGAGACAACTCGAAAGATTAGTCTTAAGGTATTCTTTCTTATGAAATGTGAGTTATAAGGATTAGATCAAATAAGGTAGCTAGAAGACACAATATTAATCAAATTTACATTAAATGAAATGTGTGTGTTTGTGTGTGTGTGTGTGCGTGTGTGTATATATGTATATGTATATATATATATATATATATATATATATATATATATATATATATATATATATATATATATACATATATATATATTTATTTATATATGTATATATGTTTATATGTATATATGTATATATGTTTTTACATGGCAGATAAACCCACTATACACAAAACATATATTTTTGAGAACACTCAAAAAAGAAAATTTAACTGGAGAAAGAAACTCATACTAAGAGTACATAACGACAAGCCTAAAGGAAAGAAGACAATAAAGAAATAACACTCTTACAAAGGGAATATAAGAAAGAGACGAGAACAAGAACATGAAAAGGAACTAAGAAAAAAAAAAAAAAGTTAAAGAAAAAAAAAGTAAAAAAAAAAAAGAAAAAAGACTCGAGGGAGGAAACTCAGACAAAAGAAAAGAAAAGATAATAAAGACACTCAAACAAATAGAAACACATGATAATGAGACAAAGAAAAGAACACAAGAACAAACTAAAAAGAAGAAAAAAGGAAAAAAAAAAGAAAAAAAAGAAAATATCGCCTCAGGAATGACCTTGTCTAAAAATCAACAAAACAAAATTCAAACTCATGTAAGGGAAGCACCTCGACTCCCTTAGCATTGGCAATGGAACAGTTATTGAGTCCCTCACTCGAAAAAAAAGAAAAAAAAAAAATGAATGCCTACACTTTTTCTATAAATCTCGACAACGGAGGAAACTCTACCGGTATTGCAGGCTTCAGACTTATTCAGGTTACAGGAATGTCCAGAGTTAAGAAATGTTACAGGCCTGAGGACCATCTGTTAAGGCCCATTCTTTCGGTTATGCCAAGGCTGAAGAAAGAAAAGGAGTTTTAGTCTTTGTACTGTATGTGAAAGACGATTCCATTACTAAGATCTACTGTAGATGTGCATTTTCTCTCTCTCTCTCTCTCTCCGTCTCTCTCTCTGCAATCCTCATCTCTCTCTCCCTTTTTCTCTCTATGCAATTGTCATTTCTTTCTCTCTCTCTCTCTCTCTCTCTCTCTCTCTCTCTCTCTCTCTGCAATCCTCATCTTTCTCTCTGTCTTTCTCTGTATGCAATTGTCATTTCTTTCTCTTTCTCTCTCTCTCTCTCTCTCTCTCTCTCTCTCTCTCTCTCTCTCTCTCTCTCTCCGTCTCTCTCTCTGTAATCCGCATCTCTCTCTCTCTCCCTCTCCTTTCCTCTCTCCTTCCTTCTCTTTCTCTCCCTCCCTTTCCTTCCCTCTCTCTCCTTTTCTCATTTATTCCTTTCTATGGAGATGTAAAAGAGTCTTGAAATGTTCCTTGCAAGAAGAAATGAGGCGGAAGGGGAAGTGTGAGAAGTGGCATGACTATCTTAGCCTATATTCATGTCACTGGAATCTACACCTTCAATTTATCTTGTAGAACGGATATGTGATACTCCTAATCGTAAGAGATTTTCATTATACAAACTATTTAATACTGTTGATGCTTTTTTTTGTGATTTTGATTATGAGGTGCACTAATTCCTCTTATTGTATAAAATCCTAATGAC
>BOPN01008702.1:17500-20000 GCA_017312705.2 Penaeus japonicus | reverse complement strand
TCATTCCGGCAATAATAATAACAAAAGAAGAGGAAAAAAAAGAAACAAATTGAAATATAACTTCCAAAATTTCAGCACTTTATAATAGTTTCCAAAAGTTTCCATAACTGCAATTTTCCAGTTTTTTTTTTTTTTTCTTTTTTTCCTTAACGCTACACATCTGTTCTCTATTGCTGTCTTCTTCACCCTTCTGCTTTTGTGACATTGCGAGAGGTTTGAGACAGGACGTCATTTTTTATTCGACATGATATCGTTGTTGCTGTTGTTGTTGTTTTAGAACTGTGTGATCTATACGTTAAATGATATTTGGCATTTTGCAATTGCGCGTTTTGGGTGGAAGGAAAAAGAGGTCCGACATGATTGCTGTCATATTTTATTATTTTCTGTCAAAGCACAATTTTATTGATGTCATATCAAACGATTGAAAATGCGATTGAAAATGATATTTAATGTAATGATATCCATCAGTCAGAATATATCATTAAAAATAATTACACATATTTCGCAAGTCATTGACACACACATCACCTAACCATGGAAAAAAAGATTATGAAATGTACATCAAGAAGGTTCATTTATTTTCCTTTTTCAACGTCTCTGAAATCTATAGATCATTAATATATAATTCTCCACTTTCATATTTATAGTTATATAATTTATAGTTATTTATAGTTATTTATAGTTATAACAACAGATATTCAACTACCGTTTCTGAGGAATATTTTTTTGGAGTTGGAAAATATATCAAACCTCTATACGTCAAAAGATAAAATATATCGAAAGTCTAACAAGATATATATTCATCCATATACTATTACGCTGTTGAAAGTCATTCGTAAGAATATTTACAAACCCGTAGAAGAAATAGAGTGTAAGAACTACCCCCCCCCTCTCTCTCTCTCTCTCTCTCTCTCTCTCTCTCTCTCTCTCTCTCTCTCTCTCTCTCTCTCTCTCTCTCTTCTCTCTATCTCTCTCTTTCTCTGTCTGTCTGTCTGTCTGTCTGTCTCTCTCTCTCTCTCTCTCTCTCTCTCTCTCTCTCTCTCTCTCTCTCTCTCTCTCTCTCTCTCTCTCTCTCTCTCTCTCTCTCTCTCTCTCTCTCTCTCTCTCTCTCTCTCTCTCTTTCTCTGTCTGTCTGTCTGTCTGTCTGTCTCTCTCTCTCTCTCTCTCTCTCTCTCTCTCTCTCTCTCTCTCTCTCTCTCTCTCTCTCTCTCTCTCTCTCTCTCTCTCTCTCTCTCTTTTTTTTTTTTTTTTTTTTTTTTTACTATGATCCACTGACGGAAAGCCATCTAATGAAGATGATTTTATGCGTTGCTTCACTTCAAGCTATGATAGGATTCAGTTAGATGATTCTAGGATTCTTCCTTAGAACAAGGAAGGACTTCTAGTTTCAGGATCCCTCGAGGATGAAGTTGACTGCCTTACTGAATCCTTAATGAAACAACAAGAGCGAACTCCAGTGCTCCAGAAAGGGTTATGCAAACTACGAAGAAAACGAAGGAGAGATAAATATTTTGCGTCGAAGGAGGACATGAACAGTGCGTCTAGCGTTTTCAAATTATCCAAGATCGCAGGCGAGGTCAATTATGCTGAAAGGTCACAGGAGCCAGGCGTCTCTTGGCCCCTTGGCTGATGTATGTGCGATCCGTTTATTGCTTATGTGTTTAAATAGGATGAAGATATGTTAATGTGTCAATTATATCTCTTGCTCACTCATACTATTATTATTATTATGTTTTTTTTTTTTTTTTTTTTTTTTTTTTATGTCACCTATATCACAAAAAGACACTCATGAATTCAAGAAATATCAGACGATGAAACATTTGAATCTTTGTAGGTAATAAATCAATAAATTGTTAACGTAAACAGAGCGTCCATTATAATTGAAACATGTTCATTTCACTTATCTCGTTCCAAAGATTCCAGCAGAATTCTAAAGCAAAAAAAAAAAAAAAAAAAAAAAAAAAAAAAAAAAAAAAAAAAAAAAAAAAAAAAAAAAAATGTATAACCAGCGACAGCACTCGAACATACAAAAGATAACTAATGACTAAGTGAATAAAAAAAAGTTAAAAGAGCAATATCTCGTACTTCCTATTTTATATATAAGATTAAGCAAATATATATATTTTTCCATATGTACTGCTGAAGACGGATTTGGTTAGGCCTAATTGAAATTGCTTAGGCTTAAGGTGTGAAACTTTCTAGTTTAAGAATGCATAAACTAGTGGGTTTAAATATGTATATTTGCATATTAGTCTCCTTTTCTCTCTCTCTCTCTCTCTCTCTCTCTCTCTCTCTCTCTCTCTCTCTCTCTCTCTCTCTCTCTCCATCTCCCTCTCCTTCTCCTTCTCCCTCTCCCTCTCTCTCTTTATCTCCCTGCCCCCCCCCCTCTCTCTCTCTAGCCTTCTTACGTGTAAACAGAGCCTCCCTTTGGAAATACCACGCCCATTACGCCCATTACTAGACCCGCTTCCAATGTCTCTTACTCGGATATTCCTAACCA
>BOPN01008701.1:22386-34886 GCA_017312705.2 Penaeus japonicus | reverse complement strand
TTATCATCATCATTATTATAATTACCATCATTATCATTATCATTATCAGTGTTATCATGAATGCTATCATTATAGTTGCTAGCATAGTCATTATTATTATCATTATGTATGTTTGCGTGCGGGAATGTGTGTGTGTGTATGTGTGTGTCTTCGGCGTGCGTGTGCGTGTGTATCTATATTTATGTGAGTCAGTATACGTATTTATCCCAAACACACTCACACACTAACACACTCACACACTAACACATTCAAACACTCACACACTCACACACTCACATACTAACACACTCAAACACTCACACACTAACACACGCAACATTAGAGTGCGCGAATGCACACAGTTGCAGTTCTCAGAAACAGCCAAGGGGGGGGGGGGCGTAAAGTGAGTGTGTGTATTGGCACCTCGACACAAAAGCTGTCGCGAGAACATTTTGAAATTCTGGGACATTCCTCTCGTGTCCAACTGTTCATTTTACTTTTTTTTTTTTCGAGCGGCGAGAGTCATGTAGGTTAAACTTTTTTTTTACGCTGTTGCTGTTTTTTTTTTTTTTTTTTTTTTTAAGTAGTTTGGGTGTGTGTGTTTGTGTGTGTGTGTGTTTGTGTGTGTGTGTGTTTGTGTGTTTGTGTGCGTATGTGTGTGTGTGTGTGTTTCTTTTGTTTTATTATTCATGTGTGTTTTCCGTTTTTTTTTTCTTTTTTTTTTTCTTTTCTTACTTTGCTTTGCAGTTTTGTTTCTGTTCTTGTTTGTGTTTTTGTTTCTTCGGTTATGTTTGTTTATCTGTCTATTTTTTTTTTTTCTTTATATAATTTTCTCCTTTTTGTTTTGAGGGGGATGGGGGTAAGGGGGTGGGGATTGCTATGTCTTTTATGTCACTTCCATCCTCAGGAAGTCTTCTCCTTGATTTGTCTTTGTATATATAGATAGATAGATATATTTATGTATTTGTTACGACACACACACACACACACACACACACTCACACACACACACACACATATATATATATATGTATATATATATATATATATATATATATATATATATATATATATATATATATATATATATATATAAATGTGTGTGTGTGTGTGTGTGTGTATGTGTTTGTTTATATATATATATATATATATATATATATATATATATATATATATATATATATATATATATACATATATATATATATATATATATATATATATATATATATATATATACATATATATATATTTATGTGTGTGTGTGTGTGTGTGTGTATATATATATATGAATATGTATATGTAGATATACATATTTCTTCATAATTCAATTATTCTATTAATTCATGAAAAAAAAACATATTATTAAAGTATTTCCTACCTTTCTATTTTATAAAATCTTGAAATCATTCATGAAATAATGTTCCCAAAATATTGATATATGTTTTCTATCTCATTCTATAATTAAGTGCATAATATGTTTTCAGAAGTTACAAAAGGTTTTATTCAAAATATAAAGGATTTTATAGCATTCACTTCCAAGCAAAGTAATTCAATTTTTCCAAAAAAAAAAAAAAAAAAAAAAAAAAAAAAAAAAAAAAAAAAAAAAAAAAAAAAAAAAAAAAAAAAAAAGAAAAATTCAAACTATGATGAAATCAACATGATATCACTTTGATAATCTGAGAATTGTTTTAGGAGAAAAAGACATAATGAGAAATATAATGATTAGCCATCATTGATATCCCCTCACCCCCCCCCCCATCCCCCCCTCTTTCAAAAATCTTGATATTTAAATCTCTCTTTCACTCTCTTCATTAATATATAACTCAAATTTTACAAGAAAGAAAAACTTTGAACAAAAAAAAAGAAAACAAAAATAATAATGATAATAAAAAAAAAATCATTCAAAATTACCCTCAAAAATTTGTTCTATTTAGTGTCAATTTTGATCAAATTAAAAAAAAAATCTAATAATGACAATTATGTGTCCATTTCAGTTGACGTAAAATGAAAATGAAAATACGAAGAGATGAGAAAGGACAGTGGGCCGGATAGAGGCTAAGAAATGAGAGAAAGAGAGAGAGAAAGAGAGAGAAAACAATTTAGATAGATATATATAGACAGAGAGAGAGAGACACAAGGGGGATAATAATGATGGAAAAAAAATCAAATCAAAAGAAAATATAGGAAGGTAACAGAAAAAAAAGTAATTCTAAAAAGCTATCTAGATCAAAGCTATATAACAATAACTAACTAAAAAAAACAAAAAGCAAAAAAAAAAAAAAAAAAAAAAAATAGTGCTTGGAAGTGACCCTATAGACCTAGGAAAGAAAGAAAGAAAGAGAGAGAAAGATATATAGAGAGATAAAGATAGAGATAGATAGATAGATAGAAATAGAGAGCGAGAGAGAGAGAGAGAGCGAGAGCGCGAGAGAAAGAGCCCTCCCCCACCCCCACCCCCTCCACCGGGATAGCCCCTAGCCAGCCACGATGCCCTCCATAAGCCAGACCACCCACTTGTCCACAGACTCCTTCGCGGGCGCCTCCGACGACGAAGAAGACGAACCCATGGACGTCAAGCCTAACATTGAGGCGAACAACAACGCCAACACACTGCCTACCACCGCCCACCAGCTCTTGGCGCCGCCCACCCTCACGCCCACGAATCCAAGCGCTCTCAGCTCCTCCCCTTCGAGTGTCACCGCGCCCACGCCTGGAGTTGGTCTACCTCAAGGGCGTGCTGATGGGCGGGCGGCCTAACACGCCCACGAGGTCCTTGGGTGTCAAAGCCGCCCACCAACACGCCGCCCATCCTGGAACCGATGAGAGTTGGAGAATCTAAGGTTAATAGCTCATTCGCAGGTTTTAATGTAAGTACTGGCGATCTGCTGGTCTTTGTGTGTCTGTCTGTCTGTCTGTCTGTCTGGGTGTCTGGATGGATGGATGATCTGGATATCTGTCTGTCTGAATGTCTGGATGTCTGGGTGTCTGGATGTATGGATGTCTGTCTGGATGTCTGTGTGTACGTTTGTCTGTAGCTGAGAGAGAGAGAGAGAGAGAGAGAGAGAGATAGAGAGAGAGAGAGAGAGAGAGAGAGAGAGAGAGAGAGAGAGAGAGAGAGAGAGAGAGAGAGTGAGAGAGTGCAAGAGAGGTAGAGAGAGGGAGCAAGAGAGAGAGAAAGAGAGAGAGAGAGCGTGAGTAAAAGAGAGGGAGAAAGAGAGAGAAGGAGAGAGAGAGATAGATAGAGAGAGAGAGAGAGAGAGAAATAGAGAGTAAGAAAGAGATAGACTGTATGTCTGTATGCTCCTTTTCAACTAATTTTTCTTGTCTTCTGTCTGTCTGTGTGTCTGTGGCTATCTTCGCCTCCGCTATTTCTTCACTTTCTTTCGATTTCTCTGCTTCACTTGTCTTCTTTGGCTTTGATGTGTTCCTTTTTGGCTGTGGATGTGTTTGGTTGTGTCTTTGTCTGAATTTTCTTTTGAGGTCTCAGTGTGTCTGTCCTTTGTCTTTTTTCTCTCTGTAAGTCTGTAAGTGTCTGTGTGACTGAGTGTCTTTCGTTGTATATTTTTATTATCATTGCCTGTGTCCTTTTCTTTCTCACACAAGAAAAAAATTGCCTGCGTTTGTGGAAGAATATTTCTTTGCTTTTTTGGTCAGTATTTTCTTCTTCTTTTTTTAACTATCTATATCCTTTTCTTCTTCCCTTTTTTTAAAACTCAATCCCCCTTCTCCTTCCCCTCTCCCTTCCCCTTCCCCTTCCCCTTTATATCCCCCTTCCCCTTCCTCTGCCCCCTCCCCTTTCCCCTCCCCCTTCCCCTTCCCCTTCCCCTTCCCCATCCCCTTCCCCCTCTCCCTTCCCCATCCCCCTCCCCCTTCCCCCCCCCCTCCCCCTCCCCCTCTCCCCCCTCCCCCTCCCTCTCCCTCTCCCTCCCCCTCCCCTCCCTCTCCCCCTCCCCCTCCTCCTTCCCCTCCCCTCCTTCCCCCTCCTTTCCCTCTCCCTCTCCCCTCCACCTCTCCCTCCCCCCTTCCCCTCCCCCTTTCCCTCTCTATTCTACTCCCTTGTTCACGTGAGGAATTGTCCCTCCGTGTGTATAAATCACCTATGTGTTTGTTATGAGTGTAAATCAACCTGGGAAATATAATTCATGTGTCTTTTCCTTATAAGTATGAACATCACTGTGTTTGTATGTCACTATGTTCATTCCATTTGTTTCTGGTCCGTTTCATGTCTCAGTGAGTTTTATTATATATATATATATATATATATATATATATATATATATATATATATATATATATATATATATATATATATATATATATATATTTGAAATGATTCTTTGATACATTGAATACTATAGTTATATAAAGTCTTGTTATGTAATATATGAATCATTTTCCAAGTATTTACATTTGCATATAAATTCAATGCCATATCACTGTTATATATTTATTTTTATTAGGTGAAACAGTATATGAAAGAGAAAGAGAGAGAGAGAGAGAGAGAGAGAGAGAGAGAGAGAGAGAGAGAGAGAGAGAGAGAGAGAGAGAGAGAGAGAGAGAGAGAGAGAGAGAGAGAGAGAGAGAGAGAGAGAGAGAGAGAGAGAGAGAGAGAGAGAGAGAGAGAGAGAGAGAGAGAGAGAGGGGGGGAGGGGAAGAGAGAGAGAGAGAGAGAGAGAGAGAGAGAGAGAGAGAGAGAGAGAGAGAGAGAGAGAGAGAGAGAGAGAGAGAGAGAGAGAGAGAGAGCGAGAGTGGGAGAAAGAGAAAGAGAGAGAGATTGGTAAATAAAACAAAGAGAGAGAGAGAGAACGAGAGAGGGAGAAAAAGAAAGAGAGAGAGAGAGATAAATAAAAAAGACAGAGAGAGAGAGGGGAGAGAAAGAGAGAGAGAGAGAGAGAGAGAGAGAGAGAGAGCGAGCGAGAGAGAGAGAGAGAGAGAGAGAGAGAGAGAGAGAGAGAGAGAGAGAGAGAGAGAGAGAGAGAGAGAGAAAGATAAAGAGTGAGAGAGAGAGAGAGAGAGAGAGAGAGAGAGAGAGAGAGAGAGAGAGAGAGAGAGAGAGAGAGAAAGAAAGAGAAGCGAGTGAAACGTTAAAAACAGTATTTTACCCTCCGAATAAGATGAAACATTCCGATGACGAAAAAAAAAGAAAAAAGCGTACCTCTCCACCCCTCTCCTTATCCCTCCCTCCCCCTTACCCTCCCCCCTATCCATTACCCCCTCCCTCAACCCTCCCCCCCCCTCTCAAAAAAATGCAGCTACCGACCGCCGCAAAACAATCCTTTTCCACCTCAATGATGATGATAGATACACCAATAGACATATTTATCTCGAGATAATATATTGTCCTTAACCCATTAATTACAAAAGTCAAAAAAAAGAAGAAGAGGGGAAGGGAAGGAAAGGGTAAAGAGTGTAATAAGGGGTTTTGTATTAGTCGACCGCTTCTGGTTAAATTCGGAATGTGAAATTTGTGTTACGAATACCCAATTTTTTTTTTTTTGTGTGTGTGTGTGTGTATGTGTGTGGTTTTCTGTTGTTGTTGTTTTTCTTCTTCTTCTTTTTTGTTATTGTTTTGTTGATGTTTTGTATTTTTTTTATACATCGTCTTGATTTTTATTCTCTTTCTCTATCTCTATATATGCTTTTCTTTCTCTTTCTCCTCTCTTTCTCTCTCTCTCTCTCTTTTTCTCGTTGGTAGTTATTATTTCTGTCTTTTGTGTCTTATTCTTCTAGTTTTATTGTCTATTTTTTCTTCAATGTCTTTACATATTTTTCCTTCCTTTTCTCAATTCTTTCATTCATTCACTTCCCGTCTCCATATCTTTAACATAATTTCTTTCATATTTCCTTCTCCTTCTCGTCTTCCACTAACATTTTTTACTTTCTCTCTTTCTCTTTCTCTTTCTCTCATCTCCTATATCTAATTCTGAAAAATAGAATATAGAAGATAGTGTCCTTTATATATATCTATACACACAAATCATATAAAATCAATAAGTATTTTAATCCACCTCAATATAAATTAAGAAAAAAAGACAGTTAAGAAAAAAATACAAGCCATTCTAAAACAAAAAAAAAAAAAAAAAAAAAAAACACTAGATGAAATTAATAAATACTGGAATAACGCAGAGAATAATAACTTCTGTACTAACATTAGCAATGATAATGTCCTTGATAATAATAATTCAATCTCAATAATGGGGGTGGAGGGGGGGGGGTAGGTAATTATAATGTATGCACCAGCTTGTTACATAATTATGATCGGACTCAAAATGGTACCTATTTTTTTTTTTTTTTATTCTATTTTTTTTATTGATTTTCGGATCGGACGAAAATTGATGAGTTTGGGACTAAAATTGATAATTTGTGATTCGTATCCATTGCTTGTTTTATTGGACGATCTATGAGACTGTTATCACATCATGCTGCAGGAATCACTTGATTTTTTTTTATGGGAAAAAAAGTGTTTTATTGATTTATTGATCAACATCGTAAGAAAATTATGTCTAACTTTTGGAAATATTGTGTCCGGTGATGATGATGATGATGATGATGATGTGATGATGATGATGGTGATGATGATGATGAGGAGGTGATGATGGTGATGGTGATGATAATGATGATGATGATGAGGTGATGATGATGGTGATGATGATGATGATGATGATGAGGTGATGATAATGATGATGATGATGATGCTGATGATAGTAATGATGTTGATGATGATATCGGCTACCACTTTAGTGCTTAAGATGATAATATGATAATAATAATGATACTAATGATGATAACAACTATTACAATTAGTCAACATGGGCAATACTAATAAAGATATTGATAACGATAGCAATAGACGATAATAACCTATGATTATAATCATAACAACAACCGGAAGCAATACTTATATTTCCAATCTTACGATATTGATAAATGAATTAATAAATAAATCGACAAAGGAAATGATAAACATTTAATTCGTTAGACTTCTGTATAAAGAAAAAAATCTTTCTTTTTAAACTGGTCATATTTTGTTTTGTTTTCTCTATATATTTTGTCTTTGTTAATGCGAAAAGATATATAGACATAGCTGACCCTCCTCCTCCTCCTCTCCTCCTCCTCCTCTTCTTCTTTTTCTTTTTTTTCTTCTTGTTCCCTCCCCAGTATCATTATTTCTCCTTTTCCTCCTCTTCCTTCTCTTTTTTTTCTCCTCTTCCTTCTTCTGACCTCTTGTTCTTGCCACCTTCTCCTCTTCCTCTCCTTCTTTCAATTTCTTTTTCCTCCTCCTTATCTTCTTCCTTATAATCATGCTCTTCCCACTATCCTTTCTTACCCTCCTCCTCTTCTTCTTCCTCCTCCTCTTCTTCTTATTCATCTTCCTCCTCCTCTTCCTTCAATCTTGCTCTTCCCACTATCCTTCTTCTTCCTCCTCCTCCTCCTCCTCTTCTTCCTCCTCATCCTCCTCTTCTTCCTCCTCCCCTCCTCCCCTTTCTCCTTCTAATCTTGCTCTTCCCACTACCCTTTCTTCCTCCTCCTTCTCCTCTTCTTCTTCTTTCTCCCCCTCCTCTTCCTCAATCATCCTTTTCCCCCTTCCTTTTCCTCCTCTCCTCCTCCTCTTCTTCTTCTTCCTCTCCTCCCCTCCCCACTCCTCTCCTCCTCCATCCTCCTTTTCTTCTTCTTCCTCCTCTTCCTCTACCTACTTCGACTTCCCCTCTCCTCCCTCCTCCCCTCCCCTCCTCTCTCCTCCCTCCTCCTCACGACATAAAATTCCCTCAAGAATGTTGCGATGTTGCAACTCTCTTGAAAATGTCCTCCTCTTCCCCCCCTCCCCCCCTCTCTCCCCCCCCCCCTTCCCCCTCTCACACACAGCCACCACTCCCTCCATCCTCCACATAAATTTCCTCCCCCCCTCCCACCCTCACCCCCGGGACGTCTTCATCTCCTTCCCTTGCTAATACAATTCTCCTCCCCCCTCCCTCCTCCTCCTCCTCCTCCCTCCTCCTCCTCTTCCCCATTACTTCAACCCCCCTACCCACCTCCCCCTCCCCCCTCTCCACCGCACCGCTCCTTCGTTCCTTTTGATGTTTCCCCGTTTTCTTTCTTCGTTTTCTGTTGTGTCCATTTTGTATTTTTCGTGTTTTTTTTTTTTTATCGGTTGTTTCTCTTTCTATTTTGTATGCCTGTTTTTTCTGTCTTTTTCTCTCTCTATTTCTCTGTTTTTCTCTCTCTCTTTTTTACTCTCTGTCTCTCTTTCTCTCTCTCTCTCTCTCTCTCTCTCTCTCTCTCTCTCTCTCTCTCTCTCTCTCTCTCTCTCTCTCTCTCTCTATCTATCTATCTATTTATCTATCTATCTATCTCTCTCTCTATATTCTCTCTTTAAGTCACCTATTTTTATTTTTTATTTTATTATTTTTTTTTACCTTCATTTACCTCATTACTTTTCTTTCCTCTTCTTTTCCCACTTCCTCCTTCTCCTCCTCTTCTTTTGCTTCCTCCTCCTCTTCTTCTTTTGTGTCCTCCTTCTCTTCATTTTCACCTTCCTCACAGTGCAAGCACCTACTCTTCTTCTTCTTTTTCTTCTCTGCCTCCCCTCCTCCTCCTCCCTCTTCTTCTTCTTTTGCCTCCTACTCCTCCTCGTCCTCCTCTTCCTTGTTCCTCCACCACTACTTCTCCCTTCTCTACTCCTCCTCCCAACCTCCTTATCTGCCTCTTCCTCTTCCTCTTCCTCCTTCTCCTCCTTCCCCACCTCCTCCTCCTCCTCCTCCTCCTCTTAGTTCCTCCGCCACTACTTCTCCATCTTCCTCACCTTCCCCACCTCCTCCTCCTCGTCCTTCTCCACCTCTTCATCCACTTTCTCCACCTTCTCTTCCTCCTTCCCCTCCTCCTCCTCCCCCCTCCATTTCCCCACCCCCCTCCCCCCTCTATCCCCACCCCTTTCCTCCTCCTTCTCCACCTCCTCCTCCTCCTTCCTCCACTTTCCCCACCTCCTCTTCCTCCTTCCCCACTTCCTCCTCCTCCTTCCCCACCTCTTCCCCACCTCTTCCTCCTCCTTCCCCTTCTCCACCTCCTTCCACCTCCTCCACTCCTACCACCCTCACCTACCCACCTCCCCCGAACCCCTAGTAAGTAAAATGCCTCTTATAAAAGAGAAAGCTGTTCAGCAAAGATCTAACATAGAGACAGCACTCAGCAGCATCAGCATTTCAGCATCAAGTCAGCAAGAGCAAATGTTGGTTCGGTTGTTGCAACGGTCATTTCTCTCTCTCTCTCTCTCTCTCTCTCTCTCTCTCTCTCTCTCTCTCTCTCTCTCTCTCTCTCTCTCTCTCTCTCTCTCTCTCTCTCTCTCTCTCTCTCTCTCTCTTTTTTTTTTTTTTTTAGCAAGGTTTATGTTATTTCCTTTCTTTCGTTTAATGATGTTGGTTTTCTGTATGTATGTGTCCTTCTTCTCTTTCTTTTCTCTTTTTTTTTTTCGCTCTTTATCTCTATGTCTCTATCTCTCTCTTTCTTGCTCTTTATATATCTCTCTCTCTCTCTTTCTTTCTTTCTTTCTCTTTTCTAGTCTCTCTTTCTCTTTCTCTCTCTCTCTCTTTCTTTCTTTCTCTTTTTTAATCTCTCTTTCTCTTTCTCTCTCTTTCTCTCTCTTTCTTTCTTCCTTCAAGACCAACAAAAGCATCACGAAAGGCCTATAACAACAACAAAAATAAAATAATAATAATAATAATAATAATAATAAGTCAATAAAGAACAGTAAATTTGGGAAAGCGACATCCGCCAACTTCAGGGGGGGGGGGGGTTACGCTCAAGCTTCAAAACAGTCAAATCTAACACCCATTTAGACCAACCATTTCTAAACATAGATTTAGCTAATGATAGCCATAATGATAATTATCAAATTAAATGTTAATAATACTGATTTGTTCTTTCTTTCTTTCTTTGATGCAGGATAGACCTATAAGTCATGCTCTCAGCCTTAATGACCAGGTAAGTATTCGTATGGATGTGGAGGATGCTGTTGTGTTCATGAGATGAGATGATATATGTCATGTTGTTTATTTCATGTCTTGAAATGCTATAGGTGTGTATATTTTTTTTATTAAAGTTTATGGGATTGTGTGTTTATATTTGTATATGATATATACAATATATACATATGTGTACAGACACACACACACACAGACACAGACACAAACACACACACACACATACAGACACACACACACACACACACACACACACACACACACACACACACACACATACAGACACACACACACACACACACAAATATATAAATATATATATATATATATATATATATATATATATATATATATATATATATATAACAAAGCATTACACAAAACATACATCTCCACACATCAATAACCACAACACACACTCACTCCCCCACAAAAACAACAAGACAAAACACACGAACACCAAACAAACTAAGCCCCTCCCACTCTCCCACCGGCATCCCCTTTCATCTCTTTGGCTCCGCCCCTTTCAGGTCAGCATCACCACCGAGACTCCGCCCACCGAGAAGGACCCAGGGAGCTTTCACGACTCAGACGTGTCAGATGCTGAGGGCAGCACAGAACCCAAGGATCATAAGGCGGCGACGCTAAGCTTGCCGATGATGATAAGGTGAGAGAGAGTGAGAGAGAGAGAGAGAGAGATAAAGAGGGAGGGAGGAAGGGAGAGTGATAGAGAGGGAGGAAGAGTGAGAGAGAGTGAGGGAGAGTGAGAGAGAGTGAAAGAGAGGGAGGGAGAGTGAAAGAGAGGGAGGGAGGGAGGGAGAGAGATGGAGGGAAGGAGAGTGAGAGAGAGTGAGAGAGAGGGAGGGAGGGAGAGATAAAAGAGGGAGGGAGAGTGAGAGAGAGTGAGAGAGGGAGGGAGGGAGAGTGAAAGAGAGGGAGGGAGGAAGAGTGAGAGTGAGAGAGAGAGAGAGAAGGTACTGATGAAACTACAAAATAAAGGATAAATAGGAGAGAGGAAAGGGACGATAACGAATGGCCAAGTAAGGGAGTGAGAGAAGGAATAAAGAAATTTCAAAAGAAGAAAGATAAGTGGATGAAAATAGGTAATAAGAGAGGGAGGGGGGGAGGGTGATGACACAAAGGAAATGATTGAGAGTTTTATTAAGAATACAATGATATCAAAATGGTCACACAACATAGAGAGAGAGAGAGAGAGAGAGAGAGAGAGAGAGAGAGAGAGAGAGAGAGAGAGAGAGAGAGAGAGAGAGAGAGAGAGAGAGAGGTCGAAAGGGAGAGAGAAAGAAATAGAATAAAAGGGAGAAAGAAAGAGAAAAAGAGAAAGTCAGACAAACTGAGAACGAAAGAGAGAGAGAGAGAGAGAGAGAGAGAGAGAGAGAGAGAGAGAGAGAGAGAGAGAGAGAGAGAGAGAGAGAGAGAGAGAGAGAGAGAGAATAGTAATAAAGGTAATGGTAACAAAAGTAAATAATGGTTGCTGATAATGATAATGATAATAACCACATAACCATGATGATAATAATTATGATAAAAAGAAGAATAGGAGAAAAGGAGCAGATCAGAGAGAAAGAGAGAAAGCGAAAGAGAAAGAGAGAGAGAGAGAGAGAGAGAGAGAGAGAGAGAGACAGAGAGACAGACAGACAGAGAAAGAGAGACAGACAGACAAACAGACAGACAGACAGAGAGAATGAAGATGAATGAAAAACCGACAAAGAAAAGAAGGATCTACAAGACATAAGAGAAATGAAGAACTTAAGATAATAGATAAAGACACAAAGACGGATGAACAGGGAATAGAAACCCATGAATAACATATGAATAGAGAAATGGAAAAAAAAAAAGAGAAATAGTGAAAAAAACAGGCTAATGGAGAGATAAATCGATGGAAAAATAGGGAATATGAGAATATAGGATCAAGTAAAGAAAGAGGGGAATGAAGGAAAGAAGGATAAATAAGGAATAGGAGAATATATGATCAAGTAAAGAAAGAGGGGAATAAAGGAAAGAAGTAAAAATAGGGAATAGTAGAACTTAGGATCAAGTAAAGAAAGAGGGGAATGAAGGAAAGAAGTAAAAATAGGAAATAGGAGAACATAGGATCAAGTAAAGAAAGAGGGAGAATGAAAGAAAGAAGGAAAAATAGGAAATAGGAGAATATAGGATTAAATAAAGGGAATGAAGGAAAGTAGGAAAGACAGGGAATAGGAGAATATAGGATTAAATAAAAAAAGAGGGGAATGAAGGAAAGAAGGAAAAATAGGGAATTGGAGAATAGGATCAAGTAAAGAAAGAGGGAATGAAGGAAAGAAGGAAACATTGGGAATAGGAGACTATAGGGTCAAGTAACGAAAGGGGGGAATAACGGAAAGAAGGAAAAATAGGGAATAGGAGAATATAGGATCAAGTAAAGAAAAAGGTAAATAAAGGAAAGAAGGAAAGATAGGGAATAGGAGAATATAGGATCAAATAAAGAAAGAGGGGAATAAAGAAAAGAAGGAAAAAGGAAAAATAGGAAAATATAGGATCAAG
>BOPN01008701.1:12500-17500 GCA_017312705.2 Penaeus japonicus | reverse complement strand
AACACGATGGCGGAGAGGAAAGAGGAAAGAGGGGGCAAGGGGAAGGGGAAGGGGAAGGGGGGGAGGGTAAGGTAAGGGGTAGAGGTGTGTGTGTGGTGGTGGGGATGGGGGGATAGGGGGAGGCATTATGTGTGTGGGGGATGGGGGATGGGGAGGTGGTGTGGGGGTTGTATGTGGGGTGGGGGGGGGGGGTGGGGGAGGTACTGGGTGGGATGTGGTCGAGTGTATGAATTTTTTGTTTGTTCTTTGACGAGACGAGAAAGAGAGAGAGAGAAAGTGAGAGAGGCAGAGACGGAGAGAGGATGAGAGAGAGAGGGAGGGAGAGAAAAGGAGAATGAGAAAGAGAAAGAGAGGGAACGAGAGGTAGATAGATAGAGGGAGAGAGAGAGAGAGAGAGAGAGAGAGAGAGAGAGAGAGAGAGAGAGAGAGAGAGAGAGATAGAGAGAGAGAGAAAGAGAGAGAGAGAGAAAGAGAAACAGAAAGAGAAAGAAAGAAAGAGAGAGAGAGAGAGAAAGAGAAATAGAGAGAGAAAGAGAAAGAAAGAGAGAAAGAGAAAGAGAGAAAGAGAGAGAGAGAAAGAAAGAGAGAGAGAAAGAGAAAGAGAGAGAGAGAAAGAAAGAGAGAGAGAAAGAGAAAGAAAGAGAGAGAGAAAGAGACTTATCAGAGAAGGCGGAAGAGAAGGAAGTAGCAAGTTTGGGCACATGGGAGGGTTAGGTGATGAAAGAAAGGGAACATAAAGTTTGAATGGAAGAGGGAGAGGGAGAGGGGAGAGAGGGAGAGGGGAGGGGGAGAAGGGTATACGAAACTAAAAGTATAATACAGAAGCTGAGAAATGAGATAAAATATATCTTCTTTTTTCCCTATCCTCCTTCTCATTCCCTCCCCTCCCTCCTGCCTCTCCATTTCCCTCCTTCCCTTCTATCCCCTCCCTTCCCCTCCCCTCCTCCCTTTCTTTAAGAGAAGGAAAAAATATAGCAAGAAAATTCCAATTGCCTGAGTCTCGAAATATTTTAACCCAAGTGTTTCCATATCTGCATATTTCTTCCTGTCTGTCTGTCTATTTTTCTTGTTTTATTTTATTTTATTTGTTTCTTTGTCTTCCACTGTCTGCAAAACTATGTCTATATACCTTTGTCCATCACCAGTCGATCTGTGTATTTGTTTCTATATATACTTGTTTTAATTCTCTCTATGTTTATCTCTTTTGCTCATTTTATTATGTTATTTTATTTCTCTAACTTGTTATCTTATGTTTAAAAATCTCTCTCTTCTTGTCTACTTAACTATCTATCTACCTGCCTATTTATCTATCTATCAGTATGCACTCACTCAAACTAAGATATATTTTTTTTCTTTTTTACTTTAATTTTTTCATCTAAAATATAATAACCTGGTGATACATAAATTCTTTAAATTCAAAATTAGATATATCATTCATAGCAATGAGATTAAAGAAAGAAAAGAAAAGGTAAACTTTTTTTAAGAATGAAACTATTTATGTATTTAATTTTTTTTGTACCTAAACTATGTTTCTGTTTAAAAAAACGAGAGAATTAATGTTTTTTTTTTTTCTCTCAATTCTTCAGATTCGTTCTAATCACTAGATAATCTAAGCAGTCATGTAAAACCCTTTGGTGCATTAATTATATAAAAAAGAAAAAAACAAGAAAAAAAAACACACTACAACAAAGACATATCAGACAAAAAAAAAGATGTTTTCATTATTAGAATAAACTCAAATTATCTTTGATGTTTATATGATCACGCTTGGGTCCACGACGGAACCTCTCTACCTGTCACTTCCATCATAAACAAACAAACAAACAAACAAAACAAAGATCTTAGATTACTTAAAATAGATTGAAAAACTGTTTCCTACTCTCAAAATGACCTTTGAAATCCCTCACTCCTCGTAAATCACTTCCGAACACGACATATTAACCCGCAGATCACCCCTGTCAACAAAAAAAAAAAAAAAAAAATGAAGGATAATAATGGTGCTCCTCGCATGATGGGAATTTGAGGTTAGGTTAGCTTTACATGCATGAAAAATGGGTGTTTTTATGATGGTTTGCGAGAACGTTTCATGGAAGCGAGAATAGAGAGAGGAAGAGAGAGAGAGAGAGAGAGAGAGAGAGAGAGAGAGAGAGAGAATTAGAGAGAGCAAGTAAGAAATAAAGAGATGGAGAGAGAAGAAAAGGCAGAGCGACCACGAATGAAAGAGAAAGAGAGAGAGAAAGACAGAGAGAGCGATGGAGAGGCTGAGAGAGAGAGAAAGAAATAAAGATAGATAGATAGATAGATAGATAGATAGATAGATAGAGAGAGAGAGAGAGAGAGAGAGAGAGAGAGAGAGAGAGAGAGAGAGAGAGAGAGAGAGAGAGAGAGAGAGAGAGAGAGAGAGAGAGTATATAGGTATGAGAGAGACAGAGAGAGAGAGAGAGAGAGAGAGAGAGAGAGAGAGAGAGAGAGAAAGAGAGAGAGAGAGAGAGAGAGAGAGAGAGAGAGAGAATTAGAGAGAGTAAGGAGCAGAGAGATGGAGAGAGAAGGAAAGGCAGAGCGACCACTAATGAGAGAGAGAAAGAGAGAAAGAGAGAAAGACAGATATAGATAGATAGATAGAGAGAGAGAGAGAGAAAAAAAAACTGACGAAAAACAAAGCAGAATAATCTATTCATCTGTCCATCAAGATATCGGTCGATATTTACCATACTCTACATACGCTTCCTTCCCTTCTCACTCTTCACTCTTCGGGATCTGCACTCCACAATAACATCGCTGTTATTTCGTCATGCAACCTCATGGGTATATACATATCCCACACACACACACACACACACACACACACACACACACACACACACACACACACACACAGAGTAGGCCTACCTCTTCTGACTCACATTTCCCTCATTCATATTTTCCAAATTTATTCCCTTATTTTGCAGTTACTATTTACACATACAATGATGTATTATACCTTACAACCTGTTTAAGCGTGAATATCTCTCTCTCTCTCTGTCTCTATTTCTCTCTCTCTATATATATATATATTTCTCTCTCTCTCTCTCTCTCTCTGTCTCTCTCTATTCTCTCTCTCTCTCTCTCTCTCTCTCTCTCTCTCTCTCTCTCTCTCTCTCTCTCTCTCTCCCTCTCTCTCTCTACTTCTATACCTCTCTCTCTCTCACTCTCTCTCTTTCTGTATCTTTCTCTGTCTCTCTCTCTCTTTGTAAAAAGGTTTGTTTTGACCTCTACATGAGCTATTGGTAGCGTGGCTTAAGTTGTAGAAGAACATGGCCGAAACAGCTTTCTTGGTTTATTGCTTAAGTTTGAAGGGTCGTATGTTGGGATGAGGGCTGCTCCTCCTCCTCCGACGAGCGAGGTGTTGCTCCTCTGCTCCCCGAGAGGAGATTCTCCACCACAATATATTATTTGTCTCAGGATATGTGTGAATCATGTGTTTTCTTGTGACGTAGAGCATCTGGAATGTGATGAGGGAAATGCTGCATCAATACACAGCTCTTGCAAAGGGAAAGACAAAACAACATGACATTTCAGATGCAAATTACATTGATGATTGCATTATATAGAATACAATGGCAAAAGCATACATGTGTAAATAATATTCGATGGACATAATAACAATGACAGCAGACACAAGATATAAATGCAAATGGTTGCTGCAGGGTTACACCTCTCCCTGGTTTCAAAATGATGGTCTCCATTATAATCAAACCTTTTTGAAATCTGGTGTAGCTAACGAAGGAAAATAGAAAATTTGCATAAGAAAAGGAATAAGAGAAAATAGTTATCACAAAATGTTAGCAATACGGAATGTTAACATAGGATGGGACAGTGTATGTGATGTCATGACCTGTAGATTTGCTAGTCATGTGAGTGATAACAGGCTTAAAAGAACTGAACGGGCGGCGCTGAGGGAGAGTGCATCCCCAGGCGGCAATGAATGCAATGTGCGTGTGCAAGCGGCACTGAAGGCAACCCATCTTCATGCAACAGATCAAACTATCTTCAGCATTTCACAATCTACAAATGCACTCTTGTATACGATGAATAACTAACTGAATATAACTGCTTTGTGGATGAATGCAGCGTAAAAAAAAATGTTGAGAACATGAAGAGAATGTATGTATGTTGTTTCATATTAGATAACATAGATATGTAAGAAAGAACCTAGCTATTAATCACCGATTTTCAAAAGCTGTACGGCTGACGAGGCGATAGCGGGGCGGGCGAGGGAATGGCGCGACCGATCAGCTGACTGGTGTCGTGTTTAGCAAAATCGTGGCTGACGATGGTGAATCAGCATGGCATGGGCGGCGTGCAGATGAAACAGCTGCTGAGGGGTCGGCGGCACATACAGGGTAGTTCAGCAGCTAAGTAGGTAGCCTCGATCATCGGGCACTAGGGACAGCTCGATGGGATGGGTGACACGCAATCGGAAGTTAAGGTGACTTGTTGAATCAGGGCAGTTGAGGCGATGCGCGGGTTCGGAGTCACCACTGAGCCCCAGTTTCTCTCTCTCTCTTTCTCTCTCTATCTCATTCTCTATGTCTCTCACTCTTTCTCTCCCATTCTCTCTCACTCTTTCTCTCCCATTCTCTCTCACTCTCTGTCTCTCACTCTTTCTCTCTCTCTCTCTCTCTCTCTCTCTCTCTCTCTCTCTCTCTCTCTCTCTCTCTCTCTCTCTCTCTCTCTCTCTCTCTCTCTCTCTCTCTCTCTCTCTCTCTCTCTCTCTCTCTCTCTCTCTCTCTCTCTCTCTCTCTCTCTCTCTCTCTCTCTCTCTCTCTCTCTCTTTCTCTCTCATTCTCTATAAATCTCTCTCTCTTTCTCCCTCTCTCTCTCTCACATAAATATATCTGAAAATACATACATCTATATATATATACATATAAATATATCTCTTGCCTCTTTTCAATGGACAAGAGTCGATAACTGGGTTAAAACCCTGATGGCCGAACGCAAAGAGGACAAAAGCAACA
>BOPN01008701.1:5000-7500 GCA_017312705.2 Penaeus japonicus | reverse complement strand
TTTTTCATTATTTTCATCTTTTTCTTTATACTTATTATCGAAAGAATAATCAATTTAATGTAGTGGCTGTTATAATCGTCTTTTTGTGTTTGTATTTATTCGCCGTTTCTTTTCATGTTTTTCTTCCCGTAGTTTCAGTGTGGTAATAATAAAATGCAGGTAATTATGATAATAATAATAATAATAATAATGATAATGATAATGATATTGATAATGATAATGATGATGATGATGATGATGATGATGATGATGATGATGATGATGATGATGATGATGATGATGATAATAATACAAATTATAATGATAATAAAGATGATAATGATAATGATAATGATAATAATGATAATAATGATAATGATCATAACAATAAGAGAAATTAATATAAAAATAAATTGGATAGCACCATTAAAATGCAAATATCACAACAAAAATAACATAAAATCATCGACCTCAAGAGCTGCAAGAAAAGCAATTTGCAATGCCAACCCATCATGGTGGTGCAACTGGCATCGCTCGCTTGTGCATCGCAAGTGACACATCGCAAACTCGAGACTGACGTAAACACCTCTTCGGCAAAAAAGTTGTCATCAGGCATTCACTTACTCTGTGTGAAGTTTCCCAAGTTTTTTTTTTGTTTTTGTTTTTTGTTTTTGTTTTCTGCCGAGATGTTTTCCTCCTGCCACTGTTGTGATCCTTGTCCCTAAGTGTCTAGAATCCCCCCTCCCCCTCCCCCTCCCCCATTGGTGGGTTAAAGTTGTTTAATGTTAAAGGAGAGTCGTCAGATTATACCTGTACGTGTGCACTACGCCCACGCCAGATATTTACATACAGAATTTGAAAACAGAATTATATGTATAATCCTGCAATCCAGTGCTTTTAATCCTAGTGGATATGGATTAGTTACAAACCAGAATTTTGAGTATGGTAGGATTATAACTACATGTAAAGTATGATATGTAAAATTAGATTTTAAACTATGTTATTCGAACGATCTTAAATTTGAAAGCCTTTTATTAGAACGTTACTAAATTGGTTGTAACGAGAGGAGATACGTTATGAATAATTTCACTATATTCTTTGTGAATTGTATATTCAAATTCTTAAGGAGATGGAGCAGATGGAAAGTTAAAAGAAGAAACAAGAAAACACGAAGACGAAAACAAGACGAAAAGTAAAACAAAGAAAGTAAAAATAATCATTATATCAGAGACATTCTGAATATGCATATTTGTATGTATATTTTTCGTTTGATATCTGTTACTTATTTGATTTCATACAATGTTGAGCTCAAATTCAGAAAAAAAAATCAAATTGGTATCAAATTGTTATCAAAGATAACAAGGATAAAGGCAATGGTAGTGCAAATAATAACGATGAATAATAATGACGATAAGGAAGAGTTCCTTTTATACTATGGTTACGAAACCCATCATCCGAAAAGCTATTACCTGCGTAGGAATATACTAGAAAGTTTACTAGTAATTAATATTCAGGAGCTTTCCCTGTCGGACATTTTTCTTATTCGTCTACTTTCTTCTTTCTTCTTTCTCTTTTCGTCGCTCCACCGTCTGTTCTCTTTGCCTTTCTCATTTACCCTTTTCTTCTATTTCCTTATGTGTCCCCTTCTCAGCCACTGTGTGAGTAATTATTGTCCTGTAAATCTCCGAAGGAATCCTGTAAATCTATAAATGAATGAATTGATCATTAGATACGAGAACAAATTATGAAAACACTCTTGTAGATTTTTTATTTTTATTTTCGTCTACCACATATTTTGTCGGTTTGTCTCTGAAAGGATTTTTTTTTCAATTCTTAGTTTTGTATCATTTCTTGGTATTGACCTGTTATTCCGCTTAAATTTGATTAAAACAAATGCAATCCTGCCTCCCCTTGGTTTAAACAGCCAAAGGGGATTATGCACGATACCCCCCCCCCCCCACACACACACACCCTAAAAAAAGCAACGCCATACTAACGGTTTTACATATTTATGGGTACGTAAAAGGAAACACATGTAAATGCATTTTCAATTCTCTCTCTCTCTCTCTCTCTCTCTCTCTCTCTCTCTCTCTCTCTCTCTCTCTCTCTCTCTCTCTCTCTCTTCTCTCTCTCTCTCTCTCTCTCTCTCCCTCTCTCTCTCTTCTCTCTCTCTTTCTCTCTCTCTCCCCTTCTCTCTCTTCTCTCTCTCTCTCTCTCTCTCTTTATCTTTTTTTTTATTTGTTATTATTTTTTTTTAGTAACCATTTTGCCACGAATAATTTCCCCAAATGGGAACAAATCCATTAGAATCCGGGATTATATGTATGAATTTTTATATCCTAAATGCAAATGTCTGAACTGAGTATCGCTCCATGGTAATTCCACCCACTAGTAAATTATAGACATTAAGCTTAAATAAATCGCTAACAACTCAGGTGCATTATGACCTGTTCGTGTTCGCCGGCATAAAAGGGTTCATTGATGAGTGAAATTTATGTATGATTTAAAGGCAGCATTAAGA
>BOPN01008700.1:40000-41541 GCA_017312705.2 Penaeus japonicus | reverse complement strand
CTCTCTCTCTCTCTCTCTCTCTCTCTCTCTCTCTCTCTCTCTCTCTCTCTCTCTCTCTCTCTCTCTCTCTCTCTCTCTCTCTCTCTCTCATTCCCTCTCCATTCCCTCTCTCTCTCATTCCCTCTCCATTCCCTCTCTCTTTCATTCCCTCTCCCTCTCTCTGCCTCTCCTTCTCGCGCCCTCCCTCCCCTCTCCCTCCCTCCCCTCTCCCTCCCGCCCCCTCGCATTAATCAGAGGACATGAAGGGGCGGTTGGTCTGCGTAGGTAACAGCACGGAAAATTGGATAGATATAGACCAATTTATTCGTTCTCTCTTGAATATTAAGTTACTTTATGACCTTTGTAATGGTCTTCTCTCTATTTTTTTCAGTTTATTCTAGATGTTCCGTAAATATATTGAGATGATTACAAAAGAAATGTTAGGTAGATAGCAGGCACCTGAATTTATACAAGAACTGTAAACATAGTTTCCTATAACAATAGTTTTTGCCTCCATGAGAAGAGTGCTCGTGTGGAAGCATGCAATTGCGATTATTTGAATTTACGTATTTATGCATTGCATGGAGTAATATATATATAGAAAAAGAGGAAAGCATTTTTCTGCGTTCTGCTTTCATTGTTATTATTATCGTGATGACGATGATTTATTTAAATCCCTGTTATTTATATCATTAGTATTGTCTTTATGATTATCGTTTCTATCATCATCAATATCATGATTAGCATCATCATTCTTATAATCATCATCAACGTCCTTATTATCATTATCACTATTATTAGTTGTCATTGTTATCATTACTATTATCATTATCATCATAATCACCAAAATCATGATTATGATGATAATAATTATGATTATCATTATCATCATCAATATTATCACTGTCATTAACATCAATACTATGTTCATCTTCTTTATCATCATTATTATTATCATTGTTATCATCATTATTATTATCATTGTTATCATCATTATCATTACCATCATTATCATTCTTCTTCTTCTTCTTCTCACCCTTATCACAATTATCATTATTATCATTATTTTCATCCTTATCGCTATCACAATTATCATTTTCATTATCATTATCATTATTATCATAATTGACATTATTGTTATCATTAATGGTAATATCATTATCATAGCAATTCTATCATTATTACTATCATTATCACTGTTATCATAATTACTATCATTATCACCAATATCATAACTATCATCACTGTTATTACCACTTTTATTATTATCATTATCATTATCGTTATTATGATTATCATTATCATCATTAGCATTGTCAAAATGGTAATGATGATAATGGTGTTAATGATAATAGTAATGATGCAGCTAATAATAACATAATGATAATAATATTGATAATGATAATGATGATGATAATGAGGATGATGATAGTTACGATAACAATAATGATAATAACAATAATAATGATAATAATGATAATGATAAGGATGATAATAGTAATAATGATGATAATAATGATAATGATAATTATGATAGGGATGACAGTATGAGTAATAACAAT
>BOPN01008700.1:15000-20000 GCA_017312705.2 Penaeus japonicus | reverse complement strand
GGCCGCGGGCGCCCCAGGCTGCACGTGTGAGGTGTTGCGCCCGAGATCAGATGGGCGGCAGCGGGAGGGAAGGCCACTTAATTGAAAATATAGATGGCTGATACCATCTTTGCGTGCGAACTCTCTCAGACTAAAGGCATGCGCATATTTTTTCGTTTGGATGTTTACAATAGCGCAAGTCCAGCTATAAAATGCGGAATCTCGTTTCCGTGAGATTAATTAACTTGTGTTCACTGTGTGTGTGTGTTTGTGTGTCCTCTTCGGCGAAACGCGATCGTCAATTCGGGAGATCAGTCTTCTTAATTATAAGGCGAATTCCCCGTGTCAAAAATAATGAAAAAGTGGAACTGAAATAGGACATGAATATCAGATGCGGTTGCTCCAACACACATTCCATATGTTGTTTTCATGATGCGGTGTCTACTCTATCCTGGCGGAAATCACATTAAATTACACACCAATGAAGATAAATTCCATTAATCCTCTCTATGATTACACATCTGCTGGACAAAGGGGGCATAAACCTGGCTAATCCCCCAGATCCTTTCATTGGAATAAATATACTTACTTTTGTTAGGTTTGTTCAGATAACTTTGTGTTCATGATACAGGTGAGCGGTATCCGGCGCCCCATCACCGTAATAACATGCGCTCTCGGAGCATTACTCTCCCTTGTCTAGATATGGGCGGGCGGCGTGGGCGGCGGGGGCGGCGGGGGCGGGGGCGAGGTCGGGGGCGGCGCGGGCTGACGGTGGGGCATGAACAGCACATCGAACATGGATCAGATAGAGGACGGAAGACCTCGGGAGCACGGAGATGCGTGAGCAGCTCGCGAACGCACGACAAAAGGTCCGCGCGCTGCAGGGCCGACTCGGGGAGTTAGGAGGACGTCGCTGCGACACTCGCCCAGATTTAGACGTTGATCTTGAGGATGAAAGAGTCGTCTGAATCGCATGCACTTATAGATGCGTGTTTGCGTGTGTGTGTGTGTGTGTGTGTGTGTGTGTGTAGAGAGATAGATAGATATATAGATAGATAGATAGACATATATATATATATATATATATATATATATATATATATATATATATTTATATATATATATATGTGTGTGTGTATGTATGTATGTATATATATATATATATATATATATATATATATATATATATATATATATATATATATATATACAAAATATATATATATATATATATATATATACATATATATATATATATATATATATATATATATATATATATATATATATATATACATACATATATATGTATATATATATACATATATATATATATATATATATATAGAGAGAGAGAGAGAGAGAGAGAGAGAGAGAGATAGAGAGAGATGTATCTATGTATATATGTATGCATGTATGTATGTGTGTATGTATATATGCATGCATGCATGTTTGTATGTATGTATGTGTGCATGTATTTATTTACATATCTATACTTACATATATATATATATATACAATAAATGTACATAGATATATCTGTGTATCTATCATTCATTCACTCTCTATATTTACACACCCATCCACACTCACAGACAATGGCTATTCTGTCATGCACATCCCAGTCAAATTCTACCTAAATGTCTGAATGAACGTCTGAAAGTCCTAATGCATGAATGGCTTCCATCCGAGTGTGAGGAGACGAGTGGTGCAGCTGTGCCGTCTGCTCCCGCTCGTCCTGAGTGCGACCTGGATGCTGTGGCCCCAGATACTTGTCGGGAGGAGTGCTGTATTCTTCATGGTCCAGCTTTCGGGCGCGAACTCTGCCCTTCCGCACTGGGGGACGCGCAGGAATCGCAAATTTATACTGTACGATTTGTACGTACACATCTATAAACATACACGTGTGTGCGTGTATGTTTGTATTTCTGTGTGTGTGTGTGAGAGAGACAGAGAGAGAGAGAGAAAGAGAGAGAGAGAGAGAGAGAGAGAGAGAGAGAGAGTGTGTGTGTGTGTGTGTGTGTGTGTGTGTGTGTGAGTGAGTGCGCGCGCGCGCGCCTATGCATGAATATGTATAAAATAATCTTCTAAATAAAAATAGGTATACATTAACCTCGATATCCGCATGAGACATCGCGGCCGGTTTGAGGCAACGGTGCTCGCCACTCCGAAGATTTACGTCAAGTGGGAATGTAGTGAAAATAGTAGTATTTTCTAGGGTACTGAGAATTTTTGCTAAGATATGCGGGCACGAGTATGTTGTTACTGGCCGTCTCGTATATATGCTACGGCGTTCAAAGCAATGTACTAAGAGACGGGGGTAGCAGAGCCAAGTAACGGAAGCCCCGACGGGCGGCCGAGGTCCAGAACCCCTCTATAATTATGACTGATATATCAGTAATCTTTATGTGTTGGGAGGTGCAATTTGCCTCTATAATTCCTGTGTGAGGGTTTGTTTCAGTAAGTAATCTTATCTTTCAAACATCATTCAGTTTTTCCTTTGGTGATATTAAAGAACTGCTTCATCTAGTAACTTCTAGAAGGTTGATATATATATATATATTCTTTGTGCAGCATCGCTTGGAGCATGAACGCCGCTCTGCCCGCTCCGCCCTCGGGGACTCACACTGCACTCGACCAGAACCGCGACGCTGATACTGTCCTGCGTTGGGTCGCCATCGCGCTCAGGAGCCGAAGGAGCCGAAGGAGCCGAAGGAGCCGAAGGAGGCGAAGGAGGCGAAGGAGACGAAGGAGGCGAAGGAGACGAAGGAGGCGAAGGAGGCGAAGGAGACGAAGGAGGCAAAGGAGACGAAGGAGGCGAAGGAGACGAAGGAGGCGAAGGAGGCGAAGGAGGCGAAGGAGGCGAAGGAGACGAAGGAGGCGAAGGAGACGAAGGAGGCGAAGGAGACGAAGGAGGCGAAGGAGACGAAGGAGGCGAAGGAGGCGAAGGAGGCGAAGGAGACGAAGGAGGCGAAGGAGGCGAAGGGGCGAAGAGGATTGAAGAAGGAGGCGAAGGAGGCAGAAGAAGAAGGAGCCCAGAAGGGAAGGTGAAGGAGGCGAGGGAGACGAAGGAGGCGAAGGAGACGAAGGAGACAGGAGGCGAAGGAGGCGAAGGAGGCGAAGGAGACGAAGGAGGCGAGAGAAAGGGACGAAGGAGGCGAAGGAGGCGAAGGAGGCGAAGGAGACGAAGGAGGCGAGGCGAAGAAGGAGACGAAGGAGGCGAAGGAGACGAAGGAGGCGAAGGAGACGAAGGAGACGAAGGAGGCGATGGAGGCGAACGAGGGCGAGCGAGACGAAGGAGGCGAAGGAGGCGAAGGAGGCGAAGGAGACGAAGGCGAGAAGAAGGAGGCAGAAGAGGCAGAAGGGGGGAACGAAGGAGGCGAAGGAGACGAAGGAGGCGAAGGAGACGAAGGAGGCGAAGGAGGCGAAGGAGACGAAGGAGGCGAAGGAGGCGAAGGAGGCGAAGGAGACGAAGGAGACGAAGGAGGCGATGGAGGCGAACGAGGCGAACGAGACGAAGGAGGCAGAAGGAGACGAAGGAGGCGAAGAGTGAAGGAGAACCTTGGCAGAAAGGAGACGAGGAGGCAGAAAGGAGACGAAGGAGGCGAAGGAGGCAAAGGAGACGAAGGAGGCGAAGGAGACGAAGGAGGCGAAGAAGGAAGTCGAAGGAGGCGAAGGAGGCGAAGGAGACGAAGGAGGCAAAAGGAGACGAAGGAGGCGAAGGAGACGAAGAGGCGAAGGAGGCGAGAAGAGGAGGCGAAGGAGGCGAAGGAGACGAAGGAGACGAAGGAGGCGAAGGAGACGAAGGAGGCGAAGGAGACGAAGGAGGCGAAGGAGACGAAGGAGGCGAAGGAGGCGAAGGAGGCGAAGGAGACGAAGGAGGCGAAGGAGGCGAAGGAGGCGAAGGAGGCGAAGGAGGCGAAGGAGGCGAAGGAGGCGAAGGAGGCGAAGGAGGCGAAGGAGACGAAGGAGGCGAAGGAGGCGAAGGAGACGAAGGAGGCGAAGGAGACGAAGGAGACGAAGGAGGCGATGGAGGCGAACGAGGCGAACGAGACGAAGGAGGCGAAGGAGGCGAAGGAGGCGAAGGAGACGAAGGAGGCGAAGGAGGCGAAGGAGGCGAAGGAGACGAAGGAGGCGAAGGAGACGAAGGAGGCGAAGGAGACGAAGGAGGCGAAGGAGGCGAAGGAGACGAAGGAGGCGAAGGAGGCAAAGGAGGCGAAGGAGACGAAGGAGACGAAGGAGGCGATGGAGGCGAACGAGGCGAACGAGACGAAGGAGGCGAAGGAGACGAAGGAGGCGAAGGAGACGAAGGAGGCGAAGGAGACGAAGGAGGCGAAGGAGACGAAGGAGGCGAAGGAGGCGAAGGAGACGAAGGAGGCGAAGGAGACGAAGGAGGCGAAGGAGACGAAGGAGGCGAAGGAGGCGAAGGAGGCGAAGGAGACGAAGGAGGCAAAGGAGGCGAAGGAGACGAAGGAGACGAAGGAGGCGATGGAGGCGAACGAGGCGAACGAGACGAAGGAGGCGAAGGACGAAAGGAGGCGAAGGAGACGAAGGAGGCGAAGGAGACGAAGGAGGCAGAAGGAAGTTGAAGGAGGCGAAGGAGGCAAAGGAGACGAAGGAGGCGAAGGAGACGAAGGAGGCGAAGGAGACGAAAGAGGCCCGAAGGAGACGAAGGAGGCGAAGGAGGCGAAGGAGACGAAGGAGGCAGAGAAGAGGAGACGAAGGAGGCGAAGGAGGCGAAGGAGGCGAAGGAGACGAAGGAGGCGAAGGAGACGAAGGAGGCGAAGGAGGCGAAGGAGGCGAAGGAGACGAAGGAGGCGAAGGAGACGAAGGAGACGAAGGAGGCGAAGGAGACGAAGGAGGCGAAGGAGGCGAAGGAGGCGAAGGAGGCGAAGGAGACGAAGGAGGCGAAGGAGGCGAAGGAGACGAAGGAGGCGAAGGAGGCGAAGGAGACGAAGGAGACGAGAAGAAGGCGATGGAGGCGAACGAGGCGAACGAGACGAAGGAGGCGGGAGACGAAG
>BOPN01008699.1:32500-41549 GCA_017312705.2 Penaeus japonicus | reverse complement strand
TATATATATGTATATGTATATGTATAAATATGTATATATATGAATATATATAAGTATATATATATCTATGCATATACATGTATACATATACACATATAGATATACATATAAATATAATACTGTGAAAAAAGATAAATATTGGATATATAATATCTCATTACTGTCCTGGGGGTCATTAATCCATTGGGGATGGGGGATAGATTCGCTTGCCCAGTCTCCAGGATGGGTTTTATTTCAGAGCAAGGCAGCTTGAAGCATCACAATTTGAATTTTTCCACTCTCTTTCAGTCACTTACTATAAAACTAGAGCCATTTTTGTGTTTTATTTTGTTTGTGTTTTATTGTCTTTAGAGACTTATATATGCCATATGACAGGCTCTATCATGGCTACAATTGACTAAAATTGTAGTATATGATCCATGTCAGCTCATTATTTTCTTTAAACTAAGTATGATTAAAAGTATTGCTGTCTTATGGGAGGGCAAAAAGCAACTTTATTTTTTTGTATTTTTGGGCTGTCATGAACGAATACGAAACATATAACCATCTACAATGAAGATAACATGAAGAGGTAGGAAAGAGGAAGGAAACCTGTGCTTATGATTGTGAGTGCCACAATAAAAGGCATCCCTATTGGCACAGGAGCACATTTTAGACACTGGGTATGGTTTGAGTCAACTTCCTCTTCTCATTCTGCCTGCACATTCTTCATCTGCAGTACTTTAGAGCAGGAGGTCGTCAACTTGCTGAGTGCCATCACTTTCTAAAGATAGTGCTTGCTAGAGATGGGTGCCATTCAAGGCTCTCTCTCTCTTACTTGTGCTAGAAGAAAGTAGTGCCATCTAGGTTTTGGAAGTTAGGTTTGCTCAATATTACATTAATTATAGTAATCATGACTGCAATTGCCATCATCACTCACTCCTTACTCATAGCACAATAAAATCGCACAATGATCCAAAATCTACGAACGTCATGTACGTCATGACGCCCGTTGTTAGGTCAATGCTCCTGTGTCATGTATGTCATGACATCCGTCCGCAATGGGTTAACCCGTTGCTGACAGGGTATAGATTTGCCTACCCAGGCTCCAGGGTGGGTTTTATTTCTGAGTGAGGCAGCTTCAGCAACATACCTTGATTTTTCCCACTCCCTTTTAGTCACTCATTGTAAAGCTAGAGCCATTTTTGCATTTTACTGTTTTTAGAGACTTATATCTGTCATATCACAGGCTCTATCAATTCTGCAGTTGACTAAAATTGTAGTTCAAGGTCCATATCAACTCATTTTTTTCTTTATACTCAATGTGATAGAAGTATTGCTGTGTCAGGGGAGGGCAAAAAGCAACTTTATTTTTTCGTATTTATATGCTGTCATAAACAAACACGAAACTTGTAACCATCCAAAATGAATGTAACATGAAGAGGTAGGGAAGATAAGGGAAACTTGTGCTTTTGACAGTGAGTGCCACAATAAAAGGCATCACTACTGGCACAGGGGCACATTGTAGGCATTGGGCATGGTGTGAGTGACCTTCCTCCTCTCGTTCTGACTGCACATCCTTCGTTGGCGGTACTTTAGAGCAAGAGGTCAGCAACTTGCTGTGTCATCACTATAAAGATGGTGCTTGCTAGAGACCGTAGATGAGTGCCATTCAAGCGCTAGAATAAAGTGGTGCCATCTAGGTTTTGGATGCGAGCTGAAACCCATTTTGCTTAATATTACAGCAGTTATAATAATCATGACTGCAATTGTCAACATCACTCACTCATTATTCATAGCACAAGAAAATAACATAGTGATCCAAAGTCCCAGAACATCATGACGCCTATTGTCAGACAAGTGCTCCTGCATCATGTATGACGAAAAAACACGTCACCTGTCGTTAACGGGTTAAACACTCAGTTAGGTATCTAACAGACAAACAAACTTTAACTTTGGGGAATTTATCAATCAAATTCCCCCAACTTTTTCCTGATATAAATTGCCTGACTGGAAAAAGTAAAATTACTATTTCATATCTCCATCAGATTGGAATAAAATAACAATTATTAGAAAACAATCTTCTAAAAAATAAACAGGAATGTGAAATGTAAGATATCAGTTCATATAACTGATAATTGATTTTCAATATTCAACAGTCAAAAGGAATTAAAAATCAAACATTTACATATTTTTCTTTATTCCCTTAAATCAACCAGAGCCAGAATAACATATGAATATGGGCACAATCTTTTTCCTGAAATCCAACATATGCATATTTCAAAACCAATATCATAACAGTTTCAAGTTCCACCTAAATTTACTCCTGATGATTAAATAAAATAAAAAAGTGGTGGGTAGAATTCCAAATAAACCTACATATGACATGTATATATGAATATTTATTAATATGAGTGTCACACAGTAAACTGAATATATCAATGTATAGTCTTTTCTTGGCTAAAATACTGTCTTCAGAGTAACTATCTGAAACAATCCACTGAGGGAGATGTAGCCAAGTATCATATCAATAGAATAGAATATAAAGTTAGGTGTGTTTGTATATATAGACAGTAATCTCATCACATAATATATATATTTCCTCCAAGTAACAGAGGAATGAATTACAAGGATATGTAATGGGAGGAATGACTAATCACAAAAATATGCACTGGTTTTCCCGTTTCAAACACAAATCCACTGGAATTATTCAAAGATGCAAATAACTTTAACACAAAATGTTTTTTTTGATGAACAAAAATGGAAAAAAAACAGGTGACAAACTGAGAGAAAAAAAATCTAAACAACAAATGAAAAAAGTGAAGCTGCACTGAATAAACAAGCAGGAGTTTTAACAATGGGTGAACAAAGGTGACAGTCTCTCAAAAGAGTTCAAGAAATGTCTAAATATCAACAACTTGATGCATAACTTTTCATCAATGGGTGTCTATTTCCTCCAACAATAACCTTAAGCAACTAGTCTTCAAAGTCAAAATAATCTATAGGAGGTGGTTTGGCAGTTGCATTCTCTGTCTCCTTCTCAATGCTACTTGACTTCTCTAGTTTCTTCATCCCTTGTCGACTGTCCCTGGAACAGAAAGAGTGATACAATAAGTCAACAGGTTCTTCATACTGATAAATTTCTTTCTAGTAAAATCACCAATGGCATCATGACTATTAACCCAAACTGCTGTCATATGAGTTTGATCTTAATGACAGACATCAAGGCATATATGATGACAATCATCATGGAGTATCTGGCAATAGGGGAGAGTGGTGCACTGTGTTTCTATATTATTCTAATAGTAACATTTCTATTTCTATTTTGTGACTGATGATGGTATTTATCATTATGATTACTATAAGAACCCAAACATTAACCAAAATAGGTTTAGTTTTAAATTCACAAACATAGATGATACCACACTCCAAGCAGCAGCAGGGAAGAAAGTCATCAGCAGTGCAAGATATGCAGATAGAATGGGAAGAGGAAATGATCCACTAAATTACTGATAAAAATATACTGCAAAATGAATAGGCAGATTGAAAAAAGGTGAAGAAACCCAGAGTAATGTAATGTTTGTCTATAGGTAATATATGTATATATGTATATATGTATATGTATATGTATATTTATATATAAATATGAATATGAATATGAATATATGACCCCACAGCTTAGATAATGTACAATAAGTATTGCCTTATTTAACCCATTCACGCCGGTTGACGTGATAGCACGTATTGTGGTTTTCGCGTCAGACGCCCTGGACGCGCTATGAGGGGAAGCCGCGCGCTCGGGTAGAGCGAGCGGGCAACCGAGGCTTGCGGCTTGTGCGCCCGAGAATCTCGAGGCGTTAGGCTTATGCGTTCGAGAACCCCGGTATTGCGACCGCGCAAAGCCGGAACTGCCCCGGCGTGAATGGGTTAATGAAAAATTAATGTGCTAAAAGAGGGACAAATATACCAAAGTTCAGTTCCATATTGCTATACTCTTCATCATTAAGATTATAAACATAAGTATGATGCACAATCTTTGACTCTTTAACCCATTCACGACAGGACGTATTTTCGCCTACTCCCGCTTACGCTGGGAAGATAACAAGCACGCGACACTTCGTGCTGGGGTGTTTTCTCGCTGCACAAGGCCACGCTGATCCCCTCAGAGTGTTTTTCACCCACCCTATTCTTATGGTTTTCATGAATGGGTCTACAATTTAAAGGCACGTGAAAATATTGCCATGTTCAGAGGAGATACTTCAGTCGAAAAACATGTTACAGTAATGCCTTTTTAGTTTTATTTGATTGAACTTTGCTTATATTCTTCACTTCTATGTGAAAATACCAAAGAAGAACAATATGAATAATCAGACATGTATATATGAGTATGTACAAGTACCTCGTGACATGACATGACATGATATCACGGGTACTCAACAAATTAGAAGTAGTATTGCATCAGTAATTTTTTACTATATTTTATTTCTTGGCTAAACACATTTGATTTTACAATAGTCTTTCGACTCTGATCTTTTTATTCAACCGATCAAGAAGCAGAAATTACCATGACGTCATCAATATCACATAGTTTTCTGTGACCTCATTTTTTAAACATTATATCTCATTTTATGACACTCAAACACCTAAACTAAAGTAACAGAGTCTAAGAAATTGTGTAAAATGATTATATTTGAGAACAATCTAACGGTCTGCTGCCCCTCCCAGAACTCGGTGATAAAATGCACGTCTCAGAAAGTCACCCAGGTCCGGGGATATTTTTCGACTTCGTGATTGGACGTCAACCGGCGTGAATGGGTTAAAACGGTGTGGGGAAGTGACTGCCACACGTCTGTTGTAAAGTTTTCCCTTTTTGAGCCTCAATGTTGTGTATAGTATATAGGTTCTATGGTCTGCTTATCTATTTTATTTATTTTTCTACCTATTAACCCATTCACGACGGGGGCATTCCAGCCTTGCATGTCACAATGCCGGGGCTTTCGAATGCATAGGCCTAAATCAGTTAAATAAACGACGCCGTATCGCGTCCCCAGCGAACGGGCCTAGAATGCGTGGTACAGTAATGTACCACCCGTCCAGAGAGGGTTAATAGTATCTTGCCTGTTTTTAGTATTATATTAGCTTTACATACAAAGAAAATGAAATAGAAAGAAAGCCAAAAAAATAAGAAGAGATAAAAGATGAAAAAACTCACTCAGTTGTTGCCTTTCTGGTCCACACTGGCACTGGCACCTTCTTCTGGCCTTGTTCCCGTTGCACAAGCGTCAGCACACTTATTGGGGGGATGAAGCACTGGCAATCATATTTAATTTCATTAGTGACATAGTCCATTGAGAATGTATCAATCTGTCTATATCTTTACTTCTATCTATCAATCTATCTCTATCTCTTTATCCCTCCCTCTACTAGTGCAGTTTACCAATAAATTCTAAATGATAAAATTTCAGTAAAAACTCAACACAGATGACAATTTTTCTCCTGCACATGACTTAGGATATAATTGCTGACTTTGATGATAAAACAGGTCTCATTTTCTTCAGAAATAAAGGGGTTGGAAGTTACTCATTCCAAATTTTATGTTTTTTGTATATTTTTCATAAATTGGAGAAATATGATAAAAATATGTTGTATGTTTGCTAAAATTTACCATTCTGGAGAACAATTACATGAATACAATGTGGATACTGAAATAATATATGGGGCAATATGGGCATGCATACTTCATATACAAATATTTTACTTCACTTTTTCTTTCTACCACATTTTAATTAGGACAGTTTTTGACCAATGAGGATGGGAGTGGTCTCCCTTTATTCAGTCACTTTTGCATAATTTTCTTGTAAAAACAAGAGATGTGACAACAAAATATTATGTTTCTGTAAATACACCCTTTTTGGTGAGCTATAACATGTAAAGAAAAACTGAAATCGAAAAAGATGGAATGGGAAAGTCCAAGCACTGTCTTTCTGAATAAAAGGAGACTAGTCGCAGATAAGATTAGATAAGATGAGTCAGCACTCATAGCTGGCAGAGGCCAGGCCGCCTTGTGCATATAGCTTGGGCGAAGCGACGTCTTCGCAAATCTGTCTGAACTGAACTGAACTAGTCCCATCTTAACCCATTGCAGACAGGGAGCCGAGCGAGCTAACTGGCTGTCAGGATGGGCGATCTCTAACAAAACTGTCCAAAAATTAGATGGACAGAGAAAATGTTTTCTCAGGCCTCATGGTATCCCAAGACTTGCCTAACAAATATTTTCTCTTAAATCCATCACAAAACAAGGGTTTAGGCTGACTCTGGAAAACTGTAGCTCTGAAACTAGTGCCATTACCGTCATAATACTGCATGATTGTGAGTGCATTTCAACAGTGAGCAGTTTCTGAAGTCACATCATATGTGCAATGATGCCTGTCTTTTGAGCCTAAACATAGCTGTGGTGTATGTCATGACGGACAACCCTTTGCGGATGTCATGATAAACTGCTCATTGTTGAAACGAACTCATAGTCATGGCAATAGTTTCAGAGCTACAGCTTTTCAAAGTCAGCCTGAACCCTTGTTTTGGGATAGATTTAAGCAAGAAAAAATGTAATGGTTGTTTACAGTAGTCCATATGATTTCCTCATCAAAAAAAAAAAAAAAAAAAAAAAAAAAAAAAAAAAAAAAAAAAAAAAAAAAAGGCTGGAAAAACCATGTTCCCATTGCTTGATTGAGAGAGGGTGGAAATCAGTTTCCATGGTAAAATGATTACCATCCATCCATGGTATAATGATTTTCTAAACATAATTTATGCTGTTACAGACTCCACATACATAATATTTTGTACTCTTCTTAACATTTTTCTTTACTGTTAATTGTAATTTAATAGTTTACTTTGGCAATTTTCATTTTATTTACTCTCAGCAGTATTCTTTATTATTTATGATTGAATCTTTTGATTTCTTATCTTATTCATACATCTTATTACAAATAATCAGACCCTAATTAGATTTGCAAATCCTGTAGTTCTGGTGGCTGTTAAGGGCTAACTCTGTCCAGAAAGACATATAAAGGTAATTTTAGACTGTTATTCTCACCATTCCTTTGACTGCTGTGGCAACTATATTTTTCTTAGGCTCATCATCATAAGACTGACTCTGGCAGCCAAAATGCTCGCAGTATTCATGTACAAACTGCCTCTTCTCTCGGTTCATTGGGGCGAAGGAATGACTGCGACTCTTCTGCTTTGACTGGAATGATGGATATACAGTTAAAATATGAAGTGAAATCAATTATAATCCAATACTTTTCTAAATTCAGGCACATCTATTCAACTTTTTTCTTACAAAAGCTCAAAAACAAAATCTATCCAGTGTATAAAAAGTCAAGCAAAACCTTTTCTACTCCAAAGCAATGCTTTCCTCACCTCCTTAGCTTTGAGGACAAGATCTGTTAATGCATCATGAACCATCTTTGCCAGATTGGGATCTTTCCGTGCTTCGTCCTTCATAAAATCAGAGAAGAGCACAGAAGCATTGCCAAGTTTGTCACGAGCATCAGGATTCTCTATCTGAAGGGCTAGTGCAAGGCGGCGATTGCGTTCTATCTGCATGCAATCCTCATTGCAATGAAGTCTGAAATATCATTTTTTTTCAATATACATAAACAAAATTTAATGTCTATTTCTAACATTTCAGAATCAAGGACCAAATTCTGAGAAAAAAAATATTGCTGTATTCACAGCTGATATGCTGGAAAAATTACTGAGTCCATGTATCAACAGCAAATTTCAGTAAAATATTATCTCAGTAGATATGTGAATCCTATTATCTTTACAAGGCCATTGGGGGAGTATTAGTATCATTTGGCATCTCGTTCTGTGATCGAAGTGCCAAATGTCACTATAAAGATAAATTATCACTCAGCAGGTCTGCATTATACCAAACTAGCTCAATGAAACTAGAAGTTTACAGAATTAGCTAGTATGCCAATTTAACAACAGAGATTTGACATACTTCTGAGATCACAGCTCTCTTATAAACATTATTTTAAGATGGTATATAACTCATTACATTAAATATACAACTCATAAGATGGTTGCAATAGCCAACCTACCACAAACTTTTATTCCTCAGTAAATATGGCTGTATTTTTTTTTTAACATTTAACAATCATATATTCATAAAGAATTAACTAATAAAATTTAACCTGTTAATGACAGATGACATGTGACTCTAGCCTGAGTGAGTGAATAGCCCTAAGCATTAGGCTGTTAAGACTGGGTGCATTACCAGGTTAACATTGACACACCCAAGTACACCATCAGATGAATTTACCTTTTTAACTTATCTGGCCTTGTTGTAGAAGTGAAGATATCAGACAAGTCAACAGTGCTCCCATTATTCATGTTCTGCATTTGGGATGCAAGCAAGGAAGTTGCAAGAGCCCTGTACTCTCGATCATTCTCAGAACACTGTAACATGGTCTTACGGTGTCCACATGTGCATGTTATTTTAACCTGTGGATAGCATGCATTTTAATAGAAGCTGAATTCAGTTTATAAATTAAAGCATACATGAGTATCAACAAAAAAAAAGGTTTAGCATATATTTTTCAAAACATTTTCAAAAGCCTTTCTTTAAACTGAAGATAAATTATATCAAAATGGGATTGTACAGAAGACTATTTGCATAAGTAAATCTTCCATAATGAAGCAAAGCATTCCACTTTTTACCACAAAATAAGAAACAGATGACAATGTTGCTGTTCAGCAAAAAACATGAGTATGTTAAATTGGTGAAAATGGAAGAGCATCTTACTTTATCCTTTTAACCTTAAAATGAGTAACAATCACTAACCATCTCCTTGCATGAATTATCCGGACAGGGGCCATTGTGGCAAGGATTGGAGCAAGGATGCCCGCAGTTCTCTCGTGGCTTCAGGCACTTCTGAGTGCACAGGGTTCCAGATGGTACACAAGGAGCTTCGTGACAAACACGTATGCACTTGTGCAAGCCACAGGGGAGCGGAAAGCCACAGATGGCACCGCATGACACTGCCTTCAGGTAACACGG
>BOPN01008699.1:15000-25000 GCA_017312705.2 Penaeus japonicus | reverse complement strand
GTACCTGTTGCCGTCTTTAGGACAAAATCTTGTATGGCATGTATGTGTTGTCACCCATCTGCAATGGGTTAAATGCTGATCTCATACATATAGTTCTAATACTTTAAAGTTTACCATTTTCCTACAGTACAATAATTTTGAACAGCATTCCATTTTATTATTGAAAAATTAATAAAACCATGTCAAATTGGTTGCATTGGTACACATAGGTTATAAAAATGATTAGTGGCAAATAATAACAAGCAAAAAGTATTACAATACACATGTCCTACATTAAAATTTAAAAAAAATTGAAACACCAATTCTTTCACACTCACTCTGCTGTACTTGTTGCTGACAGTCACCACAGGGCCCAGAGTGACACAGTTTTTTACAAGTGTGACCACCACAGTTCAGCACCTTCTCGCACATTCCCTCGCACACGAAGGGCTCTGTGATACTACAGCGGACATCTTGACTTTTGGCTCCACAGGGACATGTCCTTTAAAGTGAAAATTATATATATCTATAGTAATTATATGTGTAAAAAAAAGAAGACAATTACAAAAGTAAACAAACATTAAGACACTGTCAGACATCAACAACATGATATGACACCCAAAGGAATACTAAACAGCACTAACTTCTTAACATAAGCTGTGCAAGGAGGGCAGGGTCCTGGATGGCAGAGAATATTGCACTTGTGACTACACCAGTCAATCTTCCTTCCTCGGCCACACACCTCCCCACATGAATGAGGTGTGTCACGTCGGTTCCACTCTGGTTCACGCAATTTCCCGCAGAAACAGAGGTAGGAGTTTGGGACTTTTGGTGTGGCTGCTTGGCAGGCTGGACACCTCCAGCCAGACTCTATTGACAGAGTTGATGTTAGAGTAAATCTTATTTCCTAATATAGGCAAGGGAAAAAATTAAGTAAAGTAGTTTGTTCTATTTTCTACATACATATAATTTTGTTTGTTGGTTACACTTTTCTAGATATATTCCAAACAAAATAAATAAAAAACATCTATGATATGGATTATCATCTTTTACTTCATCCAAGGCTTACTGGGCCTTAAATAACTAAAAATAAAAATAAAACGTCACTAAAATGAGTACTTAGCTGACAAACTTGTTAATCAAAAGAAATTTTACTGAGGTTCAATATGGAAGCTTCTAAAGTTTCCACAAACAATTTCTCAATTTTCCCTTTAAAATAAAAATTGTGTAATAACTTGACTTATTCAAAAACAATGCTCTGTTTCTCACCTCCAGTTGAACTTTTAGCCCATTTTTTGATGCATCCTAAATGGAAGCAGTTGTAGCAATTAACACAGGACCATATAGCATGGTGCTGCTTGATACGGTCACAACACACCATGCACTCATATGCACCCTTCGTCAGCTGTTCCATGAGTCTGTCCCTCTGGGTCTGCTCATCCTCCTTGCCTGAACTTGTGAAGCTGGGTGTTGACACAGGGCTGTTCTCCTTCTCTGCCTTTGGTTCATTCTTCACTAGTGCTGGAGCACCTTCCTTCCCTGGCCCTTCACTCTGTTCACTGCCACCCCAGAGCTTCCTTCCATTGTCGTTTCTGCCTCTGCCCCTGCCTCTTCCTGGCCTTGGACCCTGGGGTTGAGCTGAGGCCCCCTCTTCCTTCTCTCCTGCCTCATTATCAAACCCCTGCCCTTCCCCATTGTTATTCTTCCGTCCATTTCTCCCCCGGTTGAAGTTTTTCTCTTGCCTGAGAGACTTTTCTTGATCGTTAGCCTGGTCATAAACATTGTTATAACCTCCATTATATGTCTTCCCATCCTCAGTTCGGACCTGTCTGTTCTTCCATTCCTTTCCTTGCTTTTCCTCTTCAAAATTGTTTCTCTGCTGCCTCTTGTCACCCCCACCATGACTTCCACCCCGATCATATCTCCCTCGACCACCTCTAGATCTTCTGTCATTGTTGTTGTCATATTCCTTCAGAGGAGGGTTATCTGAGCGGCCAAGACTCATCTTCTGCATAAATGCTGCGGTCTCTGCCAAGGCACTTTCCCTGTCCCGCTTCTTCTGGTCCTGGTCATAAGCCGCGCCTCTAGAATCATACCAGTTGTAAGGCATGTTCGGCCCTTGACTCGGCCTGTCTGCTCCATAATTCCGCCTCCCTCCTCTTCTTCCCCTTCCTCCCCTTCCCCGATTCATTCCCTTATTCTTTGCACCTCCTTCACTTGCAATGCCATTGACAAAAGCTTCACTATCATTTCCTTGGGAAGTGACTTTGGCTTCATCCCCAAATGCTCCATTTTCACTTGCATTTGGATTCCGGGGTAGCTCTTTAGGCAAGTTTCCTGCTGTATTTCCTGACTTGTTATTACCAGAGTAAGTCCTGTTCTGATAGTTATTTTGAGGTGAATTTGCATTGACAGCATTTGCAACTGAACCATCACTAGCCACTGATGCATTTTTACCCATTTCCTTCGAAACATTAACAGTGCCACTGCCAGATGCTGCCATAGTTTGACTTTCACTTAAAGGCATACCTTGCCCTGCTGGTAAAGACCAATTCTGTTCCGTTTTCACTGTATTGTACCTTACATTTGACTTTGGCGGTGGGACTCTTCTTACACTATGAGATATGGAATTATACTGCCTTGGATTTGATTGCAAGTCCATCCCTGGTACCTGTGTTGCATTGTTTACAATGTAAGTCTGGTAATTTTCATCACACATCATTCTTGTTCCTGGATTACTAGGCATAACATAGTTTCCTTCATACTGCAAGTTCCCCGGATACTGATTCCCCTGCATGTGGCTATTCCCTTCGAAGTGACCATTGCCCTGGAAGTGTGCATTATTCTGGAAGTGATTGTAACTTGGGTACTGGTTGTTACCCTGGAACTGGCTGTTATTCTGGAAATGGTTATCTCCTTGATAGTGCCCACTGCCCTGAAATTGGGTATTGTCTTGGCATAGCATGTTCCCCTGGAAGTGTGAGATGGGCATCACCCTGGGGTAGGACTGAACAAACATGTCTTGGTACCCAGCTTGAAACGGTGGTACCTGCATGGGCTGGTACGTCATAGGAGATGGGAAGTTTGTGGCATATGCAGAGCCTCTTCCTGGCTGGCTCATTCCTCCACTGTTTCGGCTAGCTTCTGCCATCCTGCTATTCTGGAAAATAAACCCTGCAATTGTAGAATTGCTATGTAGATACACACAGATATATAAACATTTTTATATAATACTCCGCTTAACATTGTGAAAGACAATGTGGGTAGATAAGACCCCACATCATTGTAAATTGATCATTAAAAAAACATTACATTAAACATTTATTATCAACACAAGCTATTAAACAAAGTCTCAAAGCATATATCATCCAAGTATTCACATTCTGAATATACATATAATGAATAACTCAGAAATCCTGCCATAAAATTTTATATGGGTGAAAAATAAGGAGTGAGGGATACCCAGATGGATTTACAGAAAAAAATATACAGATTGGAATATATGGCTGAGGCATTTCACATCATCTTTGTAGAGAAAATCTAAAACAATGATCATGGAACAATTGTAACTGTGTATTCAGACCTATTTACTGTAATTGTGCACAAGCTCTCAGAAACAGGCAGACTTTTTTTCCATTTTTTTTTTTTTTTTTTTTTAATTATAACCAAGAAGTTTGTAGTTCCTCCTGATATTTCTGATACTATTTGACAAATTCCCTCCTGCCACACCCACCATATCAGCCCCATATCCCTTTGCCCTTAGTATATCCTTCTATTTCTCAGCCAATCATAGTCATATTTCCTGCCTCTTCCTTTTTATTAACCCTTTCCCGACGGGGCACACGCTACGCGAAAACCCCTATGCCAGGCGATTGCAATATTGCATTGTAATCGTCACACTGGCATGACGCCCAAAATTTGCCTTGAAACTTGAAAAGTTGTATCCTAAATGCAGCTGGGGAAACAAAACATGCTAAAAGTGTTGTGGTCTTTAACCCATTTGCACTGGATGATATGCTGACACGTTTCGTAGTTTTTGAGTCAGACGCCAGCGACGAGATATTTGGTCAAGGCCGGCGCTCAGGGTGAGCGAGCGGACAGCTCAGGCTCACGGCTAGTGCGCTCGAGAATCCTGGGGCGTTAGACTTATGCGTTCGAAAACCCCGGCATTCTGACCATTCAGAGCCGGAATGGCCCCGACACAAATGGGTTAAGGTTAACCATTGACACTAAGAGCATGTATCATCCACAATGTTTTATCATTATTCTTTTTACACAGAGATGGTTCAACAAGTGATTAGTCATCAACACAGACACAATCAGTAGACCTGCATGAGCTCATCTCTTTACCCTTTTCCTTAAATCTTGGGGGGGAAAATTATTTCTATATCATTATCATCATTGTTACTAACTAATATCATCTCTAATAAGATCCAATATAATAATGTTAATAACAATAATAATAGCTACTTGGAAAAGGAGTTCAGGCACTTTTAATGTGTATAAATGTATTTATACAGTGCAATCAAGCCAAGATAGAATTTAACATCATCACATAACATCACGATTCTTATGATCTAATGTAGAAATGCACTAAAAAATCATTACTATCTACCCTAACTCAATTTCCACAAAAGAATGAGTTGTACATTTTAAAGCTACAAATCAAAATCTACATTATAAGACTTGAAACCATCAATTATTTTCAGGCATCCTGTGGAATAATGTTTGCTCATTTCTTCCCTTGAGCATGACTTTGAATAGTATTCATGTCCTTTAGGGGATAACCTTCTGACACAGATTTCCCCAAAACAAGATGTCAGGGTTCATAATGAGCCCAGAAGGCAGTGTTGGCCCAAAATCCCAAAGACAGAATTTTGGAAAGTAGATAAAAGTATTCATGGACCAACACCTAAGCCAGTACTCTGGCTTAGGTGGGAGGCCACCCATAACACCTGTGACCAATCCAGAATATACCAGATTGAAAAAATTAGCTTAACCTTTGATCTAATTCTAGTATCACATGGAACATAAAAAATTAATATCTTTTTTTACAGATTTGTAATATTCCTGTGCAAAGGCAATAATTCATAAAGCAATTCCAGAAATTTCTTTTGGATCAAACTTGAACAGTTATTCTCATAATGTAATAATCATTAACATCTCTTTGATTTCATATACTTGATTTTTTTTCACTCTCTCCTAAAGATCTTCCTTTACCATTATGGGTAAAACTATATTTTTCAGACAATATATAGTACGGCGCAAAAGTGTCAAAGTGTGTTAGGAACATTTATCCATGCTTTCAGGCCTAAGCTAAGATCAAAGATCAATAGACAATCACATTCAACAAATTAGTAAATATCAAAATACATGGGCTAACCTACTGCCAGGTATTCCTCAAACAGATACCTAACATCAAAACCATCTGACAAAAAAGAAACTGAAAGCACTCGGCACAATCCAACAAGAACCCCAACCGATAATTACTTGCCTACAGGTCCTGCCTTTGGGTATAAACCATCACATGACGCCGCCAATAGCACATCTGAAGCCGCTGAAGTTTGAAATCACTTTGGAAGGCCAGACTTTTCACTAGAGAAAAGGACAATTGTTTAGATCTTTCTGCTTCTTGCAGAACAACTGAGCCAGCCTTGCCTACCTAGAATATCAAGGATTTCTGCCAAGCAAGCTGACTAAAGTAAAGCAAGATTTTCAACAAAAAGCTTAAATGTGTCTATGGCCTCCCTGGACTCTATCCTGCCTGAATATGAGATAAAGATTTTGCAGGATGTCAACAGACATTCATTGTGTTTGACCCACAAGATCTCCAGCATACCTTGTGCCCTCACGCATATCCAGGCCAACAGGTTGACTATTGGGCTCCAATTCAAGATTTCCTCTGCTGCCATATGGATAACTGCATGAACTTCTTACAGTATGCACTATAACTGTCATTAAATCATTGATAAAGCATTGGAAAAAATTATAGGACAAGACTGTATAGCAGAGACTGGATTCACAATTGAATTTAGAAATATCAAATAAAAAGGGAAATTGTTTCATAACCTGAAACCAACTTTCCTGATTGCACTAATAAAAATGAAATATAATCCCTCTAATCACCAAACTTCAAAATGTCAAAATCATCCTCATGTCAGCCTGCAAACCTACTGATGTGGAAAAAAAGATAAGAAGGAAAGAAAACTGAACCAAATTTCACAAAAACTAACTATAACACCGTATTACCTGAACTAAATTTCTACAGCACTTCCTCTCCCAATTTTTCCCACGTGGTCTACCTTCACACTCTTATACCTATGCCTAATTGCACCACGACCTGCAATAGTGACGAAAGAGATAAGGCGAAGCCCTTATGCGGCGAAATCCACAGGGAAAATAAGGCTCGAATCCTTGGACTTTTCTTACCAACTTTCTCGTCCTTTTTAACTTGCTGCAAGGGCTAAGGGCTCTTGAGAGGCCATGGTCGTCCCATTCGGCTGGCGGAGGGGATCCCACACACGCACTTTGGAGACCCTGAGTTACACAGGGGGAGAGATAATGAGTTTTTTATCTTTAATAATAATTTTCACGGCCTCAACACGGGCTGAGCGGTGCTGCCAGATGCACGTTGTTTCATCTCCGTAATATGTGTCATTTCTCTCACATATTGGGGGGTTTTGGAATATTTTTGCCGTTTTTTAGAGTTTTTGAGTTATTTAGAAGGTTCTCTTAGCGAAAAAGTTTTATTCCAAAGGGTTTAAGAAGGATTCCATTTTTTATGAATGGAGTTTGGTGTCTTTCATGTAAAATGTTCAGGCGAGTTTGCAAGGTTTTCCTTTTGGTCATGATGACTGATACATAAATATTATATCTGATGATAAAGTTGTTAGCCATTAATGATGGAGGATTGTGCAATCTATAGAAAACCGTGAATGTTGTGAACAATACATTTATGTATGGAACTTTTTTTTTACAGAAATAAGTTTTAGATAGAAAGGATTCTTATAAACTGCATCAAACCATTCCCTTCATTTAGTTAATCTAATTTAGAATTGACGTGATCGATTTTCTGGAAAAATGTCATTTTTTCCGTATATTCAGACCAAAATTCGAATAAGATTTTGAATAAACTTTAATACAGAAAAAAATACCCCACAAAAATATGATTATCCAAAAAACTCATAAATTCTAATGCAAGCAGAGCCTATTCGTTGAAACCCCCGATGTTAAACTTTTAATTTGAACTCGAATGCAAAGTGTTTACGTTTGTGCACGAGAGTCGAGTTGATCCCGGGAGGCTTCTGCAGCGAGGGAATGAGAGGGAGGCCTTTGCACTGAGAGAATGAGATCAACTTACACAGATATGGAGCGGGGAAAGCAGCTTCTGATCTGTGATTCGAAGTGAACTCTGTATTTTCTACGAAAGACTGACACTTATAATAACGAGAAGGTTGCTGTTCAGCGGGGCTACTTTTCATGTTTGATTTTTAAGTTATTCATATTTACATTTCTTCAAAATGTCAGTGGTTATCGAGACGACGATAGGCGACATAACGGTGGATTTATTCACGGATGAGAGACCCAGAAGTAGGTGGTTTAATTGTTTTAGTTATGTATGATATTAACTTTCAGGCGTTCGGCATTGCTATGGTATTTGAATAATTTATGACCAGTTGCTGTTCTTAGGTTGCTTAAATCATGCAGCCAAGATACTGAATTAACTTCCTGTAATGTTGCTTTGTATCCAAAGTTACCATAATTTTTTTTAGAAGAAAGCATTGTAAGTTCCATTGAAATTGGTAGCTTTGATTTCCTATCAATACCAAATAACCAAATATAGCAGTAGTCACAGCAATTGCCAGATACCGTCCTTTAATGTTAACTTAATTCTGATTTTTAATTCTTTTCAGCATGCTTGAACTTCCTCAAGCTGTGCAAGATGAAATACTACAACTTCCATTTGGTCTACAGCGTGGAACGAAACTTTATAGCACAGACAGGGGACCCGTCAGCAAGTGGACGGGGAGGTATGTCCCTCAAAGGCTTGTGGTCTTTTGTGCTATTTATTTGCACTTTGAATTTACACAATGATTTGATTCTTTCATAGATATTTCACTTTATTTATTTTAGATTTTGCAAAGGAAATTTAGGTTGCAGATATAGTTTTATGCACAGGAAAAAAAAGGAAAATAACACTACCATACACAGTTTATTCTTTTCAAATAATTGAGTTATTTCTCCATCAAATTGGTGAACATTTGATAACCTTTTACATTTTAAAAACATTAACACTGTTTATGATTAGATGTATTCTGATATTTGATCTAATGTTGAATAGTCCACTCACAGCATCATAGTTCTACCTAAGATAAGAGTAGAGATAAAGGTGTGTATATCTATATCTATATCTATATGTATGTATGTATGTATGTATATATGTGTGTATATATATATATATATATATATATATATATATATATTTATTTATTTATTTATTTATTTATTTATTTATATACATACATATATACATATATAGATTTATAGATATAAAATGTTTATATTTATATATATGTATATATGTATATATGTATGTATATATATATATATATATATATATATATATATATATATATATATATATATATATATATATATATATATATATATATATTTACATATATGGTATGTGTGTATATGTATATGTTATGTGTATGAATATGAATTTGTTTTGAGATCTGAAAGGGATTCATATTCAAATATTTGTAGGGAAGAGTCCATTAAACTGTCAGATGGCTAACATTGCTTATTTAGTTCACATGGGTTGGAGATTGGGAAAGGTTGGGAGGATGTGTGAAACCTATATAGAATACCCAAGTGTTTTTGCTGGAAATTCCTAGATTTTAATTTTGAAATAAACTCATAAACATTGTCGAGAAAGAAGAGGCTTATCTCATGTTATTAATGATTTTGATCTTAACAGGTTCCTCTGTGTTCCAAAAGATGTATGGTGAGCAAGCACGGTTTTATGAAGGAGAAAAACTACCTATCATGAAACACACAGGGCTAGGAACTGTATCCATGGTGTCATGTGGGAATCATTTGTAAGTTCGTTGAAATTTTATTTTCTTTGTTTTTACGTTGATTATATGTAAATTTTTTGGGTTATGTGTTATGTTTGTTGTATAGAAAATTTGTTGGATATATATATTTGGTCTTATTTTAGCAATGAATGTATCAGATATTATATTATATATTGTGTGTCAGATTTACTTCCAATAAGAATTTATTTTTCTTATTTCAGATTTGGTTCCCAATTTTTCATCACCTTAGGAGAAAACCTAGACTCCTTGGATACTGAACACCTTGTGTTTGGCCAGGTTGTTGAAGGGCTTGAGGTCCTAAACAAGTTAAACCAGTCTCTCACAGATGACAAGAACCGGCCCTATCAGGACATACGCATATCACACACTGTTGTGTTGGAAGATCCCTACCCAGACCCAGACAGCCTCGAATTTCCAGATGAGTCTCCCAGACTTTCTGCAGATGTCTTTGAGTCTGATTACATTGCTGCTGATGAAGCCATTGATGACCATGAAGGGAAATCAATGCAAGAAATTCAAGAAGAAATTGCAGAGAGAGAAGCAAAAGCACGATCAACCATTTTGGAGATGGTTGGGGATTTGCCTGACTCCGACATGGCTCCTCCGGAGAATGTCCTCTTTGTGTGCAAACTGAATCCTGTTACAACATCAGACGATCTGGAAATCATCTTCAGTAGGTTTGGGAAAATCAAGTCATGTGAAGTAATACGTGATAGGATAACTGAAAATTCGTTACAGTATGCTTTCATAGAATTTGCTGAGACTAAATCATGCGAAGATGCTTACTTCAAGATGGACAATGTCCTCATTGATGACCGCAGAATCCACGTTGACTTCAGCCAGTCTGTCTCCAAAATCAAGTGGATGGGCAAGGGAAAGGGTGTACAGATTTTTGATAATAATGGTAAGAAAATGGA
>BOPN01008699.1:7500-10000 GCA_017312705.2 Penaeus japonicus | reverse complement strand
GACCTCTGGCCTTCGGCCAGGGTCTAGTGCATTAGAGTCCACAATAAAGACCATGGCACGTGAACGTCTGTCTTTTAACCACCGAACTACAACCAGGACAACGAGTGGTTATAACAACTGCTCTCAGGGGTGGCTTACAACTAGTGCCAGCAGGTGGCTGGCTTACACTCTCTCAGGAGACCGATATAACAGTATAAATTATCACTCACACCATGCTAAGTTTTCTCCTGAGATCACATAATTACATACTTGAAAATGTGACGCACATATATGTTAATAAAACATACGTATGTTACTGGAGGAAAGAATTTATCAGAAAGTCAAGAAAAATATTTGTATTCAACGGCTGACGTATCATAAATATCTTATCTTAATTATATCCTGTTCGGACTATCAGCAGAAGCAGAAGGGAAGTCACAATCGGATATACACAGTTGTCAACTATAATTATAAAATTGATGCAAAGTGTTTGTACTTCTTCAAAATTTTCATTACCTGGCCATTTCTAAAAATCCATACACCATACAGCCATCTCTGAGTTGTAAATCTGAATCATGGGACACTGTAAGATATGGTGTACTAAGGTGACCTACACACCCTGCATTCTTTTTCCTGTTCACCTGTCGGAACACCTTACTCCCAAATGTATTTATACCCTAACCTAATTCTCATATGCACATAGTCTTTCCACTTGCTCTTGCCTCTCCCATAAGTGAAGTCTGTGTTCATTGCTAGATGCATATAGTGTTGCAAGGTTTAGCTGTATCCTTCGCTACCTCATCCGCAGCCTCATTAAGGGTGATACCGACATGCGATGGGATCCAGACGAATGTAATCGCACGTCCCTATGAGCAATCAATCGGCACCCGTTAACAATATGCTCAAACATAGGGCCCTTGCTGTTCAGTGAGTCCAGCGCTCCCCTGCTATCCACAAAGAAGAATGCTTCTTTATTAATAATTTCAGTCTTTTTAAGTGCCGTCAATATTGCCCATTACTCAGCCTGTGTCGATGATATATGATTACTCAGTCTTATCCCACTGCTTGTGGTGACCACGCCACTTGCAGTGAACTGTCTGATGATAACCCTGCTCTGCCATCCTTCAAAAGTGACCCATCGCAGTAGTCACGTGTTCGACTTTTTATTTTATGACCACATCTTGCTTTAAGTTAACCTGGTTCACACAGCCTCTTATTCATACAGAGGGGATCGACATCTACATTAATCGCCTGGTCCTCCCATGGTGGCACTTTAAGGGATGTCTGAAGCGAACGATAAAAGTCCTCCAAGCCATAATATTCTATGTCATCTTTCAGATCCTTCATATATCCCCACTTGCCTTGTCTATAAAAAATCCTGATGTTATTAAGACCGCTGACCATATATCTCACGAATTTCTTTCCACTATTTCCTCTCATGAGCTTGACGTCTGCTATCACATAAATCTCGCTTACTCTCTGTGCAATACTTTGCAATCTTGTCTCTCTTCCCATTATGCCTATCCTAGCATTCTTTTGACACCCGAGGATAATACACATATATTCATTCTACATGGTTTCAAGCCTTCGGAGCCTCCCCTGACAAGCTATAGAAAGTGCTGGTGCTGCATAATCCACCAGAGCTCTTACTGCACTGATGTAGATTAGCCTCAGCAGAGTCACCCCGGCTCCTATCCTGCAACAAGCAAGTGCCCCGAGCAACCGTAGTCGAGCCTTGCACTGCGTTAGTAAATAATTTACTTCAGCATCCTTGCTTGAAGCAGTGAAGCCAATGTATATACCCAGATATTTTTATGTTGACACCTTCTCCACTGCATGGTTGTCTAGGGTAAGCGGCACGTTGCCTCTTTGTTTACATTGAAACTTGGTCTTTTCTTCATTAATGACCAGTCCCAATGTTTGAGCAAGACTAGTAAATCTCTTTAGTGCTGTCTGTAAACGGCGTTGTGTGGTCCCTTGTATCAATGTATCATCTGCATATATAATTGGCTGAACGCCCTTAGGATATTTCTCTGAAGTTATTCTCGTCATTAGTACATTACAGAGCTTTGAGCTTAATACACCTCCCTGTGGAATACCCAACTCAAATCTTTTCTCCTCTAAAAAACGGCCTTGAAACCATATGCAAACTTTCCTATCTGTCAGATGGTCACCATTCTATCTTAGCAACTTTCCTGTTACACCTAATCTTGTCAATTCATATAAATCACTTCCTCATTCACTTTATCAATAGTTCCCTGTAAATCTAAAAAAAAAAAATACATTTTTTGCATCATTGGATAATCACTGAATTACAGTCTGATGTTCCCTTTCCCTTCATAAAATCATACGAATTGCAGGACAGTTTATCTTCAATCATGTGCTTTAGTCTATATGAATGATATTTGCTCCATCATTTTACATAAACAGGAAGTTACAGATACAGGTCTGCAACCCCCAGCTGATTTTGGAATAGGTACTATAATAGCCTTCGGCAGTCTACCCTCCGCGTAGCTCATGT
>BOPN01008698.1:35000-41560 GCA_017312705.2 Penaeus japonicus | reverse complement strand
TTATGGCAAATATGGAGGTTTGGAAATTATAGCCAACGTAAGACATTTGCTGCTCATTCAAGTCCTTCAGGGGGGAGGGGGGAGGGGGAGAAGGGGAATGGAGGCGGATGGGGGGGAGGGGGGTATGAGGGAAGGTCAGATTTGTCCTCAAAGGGAAGAGCGAAGGAGTGCAATCGCGTAAAAAAGGGCGGATATACAAGAAAGTTTCAGTCAAGGACAAGGATGGAGACACAAATCCTAGAGCAATATGGAAGTTGAAAGAACGAGTGCAACTTATGAAAGGCAGTGGCCATGTAAAGAGACAACACACTTAGACACAAACATACACGCAGGCATAAACAACAAGGAAAGAACCCCCACACAAAGACACGCAAAAGAATACATGGTACACACACAAACATATCCACATACAAAAAGCACCTATCAAGCAATAACAAGGAAAGCCCCCCGCCCATACACACAAAGACACGCCCACGTTAACACAAAGATTCCATCAAACAACAAAGAACGCCGCCCACCACACACACAAAGACACAAACAGACACACCCACACACCCACACACACACACACAAACACACACACACACACACACAGACAAAGAATCCATCAAGCAGCGCATCACATTCATGGGAGAAGAACAGACCTCATAATCCCAATCCATTAAGCAAACTATCCCCTCCCCTTCTTGATAAGTTTTGATCATTTCGCTCCAGCTACCACTTCCATTCCTGCCCGTAATCGCCGGCAACCATTCGGAATGGTTCTCTTCTTCCTTTACAAGCGTTCCCACCCTTCCACCCTGGCGCCCGCTCACCCTGACGCTCTTTCAACCTTGCAACCTTCCGCTCATCCAACCTCTCGCCCTTGCAATTCGTTCTCAACCCTCCACGCAGGCACCCGCTCACCCTAACGGTCTCTCTTTCAACTTCTCACGCTTACCACTTTTTTTTCTCCCAACCTTCCACCTACTCGCCTTTCCATTCATTCTTTTCACCCTTCCGTCCTTCCACTCTCTCACCCTATCACCCTCTCTCGTCCTCTCAACCCTACTGATGTTTTAACCCTTTTCCACTTCCACCTAAAGCCTTCCCTTTCACTCGCCATGTATCGTTCCATCAGCCTCTTCTTTACGGATTTTATCACTCGCGTTTTCTCCCTTTTCTTTCATCTTTTACATCTGTACTATTTATCCTTTCCGTGGTGGTTGTGTTACCTTTTACTCTATATTGCCTTACTGTACTATATCTTTCTATCTGTCTATCTATTTTCGAACACTCTCTCTCTCTCTCTCTCTCTCTCTCCTCTCTCTCTCTCTCTCTCTCTCTCTCTCTCTCTCTCTCTCTCTCTCTCTATATATATATATATATATATATATATATATATATATATATCTGTATATATATATATATATATATATATATATATATATATATATATATATATATATATATGTATATATATATATATATATATATATATATATATATATATATATATATATATATACATATATATAAATAGATAAATAAATAAATAAGTATTTATATCATATATATATATATATATATATATATATTTATATCAATATTCATAACTATATATATATCTACATCTTTATCTATATTTATCACTCTCTTTCTCCATTCCACTCTTCCTCCCTCCCACCTCCCCCTCTCCCTCTCGCTTTCACTCTCACTCTCACCAACTCCTCTCTCTTTCCATCCACCTCTGCCTGATCTCCCCTCTTCCACCGGTTACCCATTTTCTCTTCCTCCTTCCTCCCTCTCTCTTTCTCTTCCCCGCTTTGTATTTATTTAATCCCTTTTCAGTATTTCTCCGACTATGACCACCACGCCGGACCCCTTTCAGTGCGGCTTCCATTCCCCCGTCAACTTCATCTATCATCTTATTTCGACTTTTAAGAGGTCACTCCTCTTTGGCTGCGTTTGCTTTCGTCTCTATCTAGTTTTATTTAGAAGAAGGAAAAAAAATCTTTTACTATCATGCGGAACATTTTCTAACCAGTGATCTGTTTGGAAAGCCTCCTTTATCTTTGAAAAAAAGTCTAACCTTGTCCCGTTTTTCTTTGCCGTTTCGAGTAGTTTTAAATAAGGATAAAGCCGCTGATGACGTCACGATATATATTCCCTGCCTCCCCCTCGCAAAACGATATTCAGAAATGTTCGTGTTTGGTATTTGGTTCTCTTGCTTCATCAACGCTTCTGTTTCGCTTCCTTTGAAGAGAAACGTTGGATTCTGAGAGATATACGCAGGTTATATATATATATATATATATATATATATATATATATATATATATATATATATATATATATATATATATATATATATACATATATATACATATATATACATATATATACATATATATACATATATACATATATATATATATATATATATATATATATATATATATATATAAATATATATAAATATATATACATATATATATATATATATATATATATATATATATATATATATATGTATATATATATATATATATATATATATATATATATATATATATATATATATATATATATATATATAGACAGAGACAGAGACAGAGACAGAGACAGAGACAGAGACAGAGAGAAAGAGAGAGAGAGAGAGAGAGAGAGAGAGAGAGAGAGAGAGAGAGAGAGAGAGAGAGAGAGAGAGAGAGAGAGAGAGAGAGAGAGAGAGAGAGAGAGAGAGAGAGAGACATAAAGACCCAAATATCTATACCGTTACTCGCACATACCCTACAAACACAGATACAGCCATAAAACCTCACAAGACCTAACCACATACACACATAAACAACATAAACCCCAACCAGCCAACTCTCATCACATACATCTCCCCCCTCCCCCCCCCCTACGGACCCATCGCAACCCCCCTCGTGAAAACCTCTTCCCGTTAGGTCCACCGACAGCCCCTCCGTCAGGTAGGGCTTTCGCCACCAGCAGCGTGTTCGTGTTATTCACAAATATGCAACAATTCAACAATTAACGGAAGCAGCAGGCTTCGTGATGAGCATCGCGTAAACAAACTTTCGGGCGCCGGAACTGTCGGGTGGGGTGTAAATATTTACGTTTTGTGCCGTAAACGAAAGTACATGTGAGCTGACGCCTTGGGGTATGGGGGGAGAAAGAAAGAAAGATGGATGAATAGATAAATAAATAAATAGATAGATAGATAGATGGATAGGGAGAAAGAGAGAGAATGAGAGAAGAGAAGAGAACAAAGAGAGCAAGAGCGAGAGAGAGAGAGAGAGAGAGAGAGAAGGAGAGAGAGAGAGAGAGAGAGAGAGAGAGAGAGAGAGAGAGAGAGAGAGAGAGAGAGAGACAGAGAGAGAGATCTGCTGACATCATTGATTCCACTCTAATGAAAAATTTTCTTTTAACGTTCCTGTCGTTAACGAGTTTTCAGAATGAACGACCATTTTTTCTTTTACTTTTTTCTCAGTTTCACAAGTTATCAGTTCTGAGCAAATGGCCAATGACGTTCTTTCACCATCCCGAAACTTTATCTTAAAACCTGTAAGCCAATTTGTCCAAAGAAAAAAAAAAGAAAAAAAAAGTAAATGCCTTACATAAAACCCAACATAACAACCTGAAAGGGGAGAGAGAGAGAGAGAGAGAGAGAGAGAGAGAGAGAGAGAGAGAGAGAGAGAGAGAGAGAGAGAGAGAGAGAGAGAAATCTCCCACAAGTAGACAAGAATCATAAGCATTCAATAAGATCAAACCCGAACAGCTGTCAGACACAAACATACAATTTTTTAATTACAAACCGTCAAAATATCCTAGATTTTCCACATAAAACTCGGAATGGGTTGTTGATAGTCCTTCAGCCTTAAACTTTTGCGAAGCTTTGTAATTCAGTCCTGGAGTCCTGTTAACGGGGACTGGCACGTGTACATCACATAGGTACGTTTATACGACAGGGATACTCTGAGGACCATAGTATAATTACATTATTTAGATTGCTATTATATGTATATGCATATGGATATGTATGTATGCGTGTATATATGTGTATATATATGTATGTGTGTGTGTGTGTGTGTGTGTGTGTGTGTGTGTGTGTGTGTGTGTGTGTGTGTGTGTGTGTGTGTGTGTGTGTGTGTGTGTGTGTGTGTGTGTGTGTGTGTGTGTGTGTGTGTGTGTGTGTGTGTGTGTGTGTGTGTGTGTGTGTGTGTGTGTGTATGTATATATATGCTATATACATATATACAACTATATATATACATTATATATATATATATATATATATATATATTATCTATCTATCTATATATATATATATATATATATATATATATATATATATATATATATATATATGTATATATATGTATGTATGTGTATATATATATATATATATATATATATATATATATATATAAACACACACATATTGATAAACCAGCCAAAGAAATATTTGGCCGCAAATAAAGCAGGTTCTTTTTGTTTGTTTGTGTCTTTATTCGTTTTCAAAACAGTTCCGAATAGCGCTGAAATTCCAGGTACTGATATCCGGAATCCAAAACATGGCCGAATCCCGTGTTTAGCATATTGGTAAATAGTAACTGATAGGGATGAAAACCAGTGGCTTGAACAACCGGGGCAGTAAATTGAAAAAGTAAAAAAATAGAGAAAAAATAAGGCTCCTATATTTTGTGTTGATATTGTGTATAATACGTATACTTTCACAAACGCTCAACGAAGCAGACACACACACACAATTCCATATATATATATATACATGCATACACACACACACACACACACACACACACACACACATACACACACACACACACTGTGTGTGTGTATAATAACCTTCCCGATGCAGTTGAATTGAAATAACATGAGCCGATCCATCGTATTTGGTCGGACGCAAGATGTTCACTATTAATTAAGCTATCCATAACAACCGAGGCCGGAGATGCTGTTGCTGATCAATCAATGAGAATAGTGGATTTCGTCATATATGTATATTTGTATAGTATGTGTTTAAACGCATGTCTGTCTGTAGATATGTATGCATGCATGCATGTACGCATACGGAGCGAATAACGACTAATAAAAGTAAAATCTCTCCGAAAAAAGCTGACAATTCACAAATCCGCAATATGGTAATCAGACCCAAGTTTCCATCCCCCTACATGCACAGACAAACAAAGAAACACATCCACACAAACAAACACAGACAAGCAAAGCTAAACACGATTAAACGCAACCACACATCTCGATCCGCACATCACCCAACACGTTCCGCTGTGGCCATTCCGACATCACGCCTTAAGGTAAGTTACATTGGATTTCGTATATGTAAACACGGCTCTCGCTGGCAGATAAATGTAGCGCGGATCCGGAGACCCCGTTAAACAATGTTGATACGGAAATCTGAAGAAGCTGTACGTGTCCAGGGTCGCTTTGTGATGGAGGAAAGGACACGCGTTCAGGAAAAGGCTTTGGAGAAGGAAAAAAGGAGGAAATGGTTGGAGAGGAAGAGGAGGAATAGGTATAGTGGGGTGGTGGCTTAGGATGAGGAGGACGAAGTAAAAGAAGAATAAGATGAAATAGAAGAGGAAGAGGAGGAGGAGGAGAAGGAGGTCAATGTTGATGAAGAGAAGGAGGAGGAGCAGGAGGAAGTATAAAAATGCAAAGAGGAGTTAGTAGGGAGGAAGAAGAAGAAAGAAAACAAAAAACAAAAAACAGAAGAATACACCAGAGCCTCCGAACAGATTCTTACACTTCCCTCGAGATTCTTTTCGTTCTACTAGTCATCAAAACCACCGAGCTCGTCATTTTCCGTAAAGAGTGGTAATTAGCCATTATAATTAGTCGATTACCAAGGATGGAAAGGCCGTTTTTGTCTCTCTCTCTTTTTTACCAGGGCTACAGGACCCATTACACCGATACGTATGGCGACCCAAATACCGTGAAATATATGCCGTAAGCCTGAAATGACCTTCGTATTTAAGCTGTGGTATTTACTGATGGAGAGATGGATGAATGTAAATCTGGCAAGTGGATTACGAAATCCATATACACACGCACGTACACACACACAGACACACGTACGCACACAGGCACATATATGTACTCATACTTACATATATACTCACGCGTATACATTCACTCACACTTCACCATACACTTTTACACACACACACACACACACACACACACATACACACACACTCACACACACACACACACACTCACACACACTCACACACTCACACACACACACACACACACACACACACACACACACACACACATATTATCTAATAGTCCCCTGTCTTTCCTTGCCGACGAAATTTAATGGAATTTTAAAGAAGACTAATCGTATTATATATGAAAAAAACTAAATTATAAACAGCTCAACAACGCATTAGCTTAAAATCCCCACCCACATCGAAAACAAATTAGAGCAGTAATAATTTCATCGCCTTCCGCCCACGGCGCTACCACCCTCGCCGCCCACCATCAAAACTCACGCTACCCATTATCATAACCCTCGCCGCCCACTCCCA
>BOPN01008698.1:10000-15000 GCA_017312705.2 Penaeus japonicus | reverse complement strand
CACACACACAACCTGGTCCCCCATTTTTTAATCTCTTACAGTTTCCCATTTTAAACCCACCGCTTGACCTCATTTCCTCTCTCTATTTTCCCCTATTCCCCATTTCAACCCATCCCCTTCCCAATCCCTTTTTTCTATTTTAACCTCTCCCACCTTCTAGCCTTCTCCTCCCCTTCCTTCCCCCCATCCCCCCTTTTTCTATGCACCTCCCCTAACCTCCCCAGCCCCTTCCCCCTCCCCAATCCCCTTTTTTCTATTTCCCCCCTCCCCCCTCCCCGCCCCTTCCCCCTCCCTTTCTCTTCCTTCATCCTTTCCCATTTTTCTTCTTCATCGTAAGCCCACCGTCTTTGTTTTTGTTGTTGTTTTTTTAATCATTTCTTTTAAGGACCACCCTATTCGATACATCTTCTTTAGGCTCTCAAAATGGCGGTCAAGAAAAGAAGAAAAAAGGATACCAATTTCTGGTGAAAGGAGGGAGGGGGAAGGAGGGGGGAGTAAAGGGGAAGGGGGCAGTGGGGAAGGGGGAGGGGGAGGGGTTAGGATCATTGATTCTTATCTCGTGGGTTGGAAAAGAGAGAGAGAGAGGGTGGAAGGGGAAGAAGGGGAAGGGGGGGGGGGGGGGTAGAAGGGAAGGGGCAAAGAAAGGGGGATGGGAAGAGGGAAGGGGTGATGGTGATGGTGAGGGAAAGGGAAAGGGAAACAGGAAAGGGGGAGGGGAAGGGAGATGGGAGAGAGGAAGGGGAAGGGGAGAAGAAAGGAAGGGGGAGGACAAAAAAGAGAGATAAATGGAGTGCGGAAGAGGAAGGAAGAGGAAGAGGGATGGAACGAGGAAGGGGAAGTGGAAGGAAAGGGGGAACGGGGGAGGCGAAAGACAAAGGAGTAGGGAGAAGAGGGGAAACGCAAATAAGAAAGAGAGGTCACAAAAGGAGCAGGGAAAAATAAGAGAAAGGGGAAAAGTGAGAAGGAGGGGGACAGAGGAAGGGGAGAGAGGGAGGGAAGAGAGGGGGAGAAAGAAGAGGAGGAGCCTTCTCGGTCCTTCTCCTCTGTAACTTATCCAAAGGGACAGAGGGTGCTGAAGGGGGGAGGGAGAGGGGGACAACTCACGCTCTGCCGCACTGCTGGGGAAAGTGTGTATGGGGGGAGGGGGGAGGGAGGCTCATGGGGGAGGGGGGACGGTAGAATGATTGAAAGGCGAATGGTTGGGGGAGTGAAGAAGGAGGGGGGCGAAGGGAGAGAGTAAAGAGGGGGGGGGGGGAGGCAAGAGGAGAGAAAAGTGCGATCGTAACGAGGCAAAGGAAGGAAAAGGGGAGATGGAAGAGCAGGGGTGATAGAGGAGGAAGAGGGGAAGATAAACAAACAGACAAAAAGAGGAAACAGATGGCGTGTGAATGGGTGATAAACAGCGTAAGAAAACGAATAAAGTAAAAAGGAAGACTTAGGAAAATAAATCTAAACTTTTCTTATCGTAATAGTAGTAATAAAAATTACAGCAAAAAGGAAAAAAAAACATTTACACATATACATACATACATTTATATATATATATATATATATATATATATATATATATATATATATATATATATATATATATATATATATATATATATATATATATATATATATATATATATATATATATTGTGTGTGTGTGTGTGTGTGTGTGTGTGTGTGTGTGTGTATATATATATATATATATATATATATATATATATATATATATATATATATATATATATATATATATATATATGCAACCAACCAGATTTGAACCAGAAATCTGCCTCATATAATTACCCAAATATATTTAAAGAAAAGAAACAGAGAAATAAACAAACAGCATAGATAAATCAATAATAATAGTAATAAGTGCTAATACTAGTAGAGTGTACACATAATACGGATAAGTAATACAATACAAGGCATACGCATACAATAAGCCGGATAACAATGGTGGTGATGATCAGAAATTACATTACAACATATACCGACATATATAACATTTCCTTGGAAAGTGGCATCTAGTGACGGTATCGCTTTTGTCTCTTACATGTATATATATATATATATATATATATATATATATATATATATATATATATATATATATATATATATATATATATATATTTATATATCTATATATATATATATATATATATATATATATATATTTATATATTTATATATATATTTATATATATATATATATATATATATATATATATATGAACACATATACATATATCTACATACATATCAATAGTTGAAGTTAGTGACATAACAATGAAAAGTAACATCTACTTGCAATCATAGAAAAGAAGGAAAATAGAGAGTAAAGGGAGCAAGCAACAGAAACAAATGAAAAAGGTAAAAATAGATAAAGAGAGAGAGAGAGAGAGAGCAAAAAAACACCAGAAGAGGAAGAGGGGTGAAAGGGAGAAGTGGGGAAACAGAGAATAATTACCAAGGGTGTGAGGCTCTCTCTCATTCGTCCTGAGGGAGTTAGTGCTTGGATAGCCACACGAGAGGTCCGGGAAGGAGGTTTAAGTGGCTCGAGTAATAGACCGAGGGAACGGGGGAGGATAGAGAGAGAGGGAGAGGAAGGAGGATGTATGGACAAGGGAATAAGAAGAAGGAGAGAGAAGGATGTATGGACAGGGAAATAGGACGGAGGAGAGAGAAGGATATATTGGGAGGGGAATTGAGTGAAAAGAGAGAGGGAGAGGCAGAATGATCTATGGAAAGGAGAACGAAAGGAAGGAGAGATAAAGGAAGAGGAAGAAATCTGTTTGGACAAGGGAATAGGAAGGAGGAGAGAGAAGGGTGTATGAATATGAGAATAGAAAGGGGGAAAGAAAAGTATGTTTAGAAAGGGGAATTGGGGAAAGAATAAAGAGCGAAGTACGGAAATGGGACACAGGAGGGAAAAAAATAAGAAAAGATAGAGGGGAGGATAAGGAAAGCAGGAGAAGGAAAAAAAGAATGGATTTGGGATGAGAAGAGAGAGCGACATATGGTTAAGTAAGAGGAGAGAGAAAGGGGAATGGACAAAGGATGAATAAAGAATAAAAAAGGGAGAGCAGGAAGGAACTGTGCAGGGGGAAATAAGGAGAAAGCGGGAAAGGAAGAGGAAGGAGGCGATAAAGAATAAGAAATAAAGATATATACGGAAAGAAAAATAAAAGAAGAGAAGATAAAAGGAGGTCAGGAGAGACAAGCGGGATAGGAAGAGGCGGAAGAGAAGGAGATAAAGGAGAATAAAGAAAAGGAAAGAAAATGATAGTAAGAACAAACAGATATATCATCGACAAGAAATTAATGCAAATGAAAAAGATAAGCAAAATAAAAATTACAGAAGCAGAGAGAGAGAGAGAGAGAGAGAGAGAGAGAGAGAGAGAGAGAGAGAGAGAGAGAGAGAGAGAGAGAGAGAGAGAGAGAGAGAGAGAGAGAGAGAGAGAGAGAGAGAGAGAGAAGTACGATAAAGAAAATAGCATACGATAAGCGTTAAGAGTCAGGAATAAAAAAATGTTTATAAAGTTTCATAAATGTTTGGAACAGAACAAGGAAACGGTCGTGAAACTAAAAATGGAAACAGAAAAAAAGGAAAAGAAGAGAGGAAAAGAAAATATGTGCTCGGGAATTAGAGAGGGAAGTCAACCCTTAAAAAGAAACAATTAGCCATTCTGACGGCTAAACAATTAAAGGCTGAAGTGCTGAAAGTAAGAGGAGAAGGGGAGGGGACCACGAGAGAGAGGGTGAGAGGGGAGGAAGAGGAAGAGGACGAAGAAAGATGGGGTTAGACTGGTAAAGAAAGAGAAAGAGGTTGACAGAGAGAAAGAGTGGGAGGAAGGAAGGAAGGGAGAGAGGGAGAGAGGGAGAGAGAGAGAGAGAGAGAGAGAGAGAGAGAGAGAGAGAGAGAGAGAGAGAGAGAGAGAGAGAGAGAGAGAGAGAGAGAGAGAGAGAGAGAGAGAGAGAGAGCAGAGAGGAAGTAACCTAGAGAGGGATATACGCATCCAGAGACAGAAATAAATGAGTCAGAGATGTAAATAAGCCAGAAAACCTTTCAGAACCAAAGGACATCTACCATAATTATTCACAACAATAAAGAGAGAGAGAAAAAAGGCCAAAGTAAAAAAAGTTCATCCACCCGAGGCGCCATAACAATCCAAATATAGAAAATGGGTACCAGCGGGACGCCATTCGCGCCATCCGAAACGAGAAAGCGAAGAGACCGCGGGCGAAGACGTATCCTTACACACAAAGATCTTCGTCTGTCATCTCGGTATATCAAAAGGGGAATAAATGACGTACGGGAGGGCAATAATCATAAGTGTATTAGGATCGAATCAAAAAGCTATAAGATATGACTCGAAAACGGATACGAGCGAGACAAGGCGAAGATAAATGGGGCGCGAGATGCAATTATGTGCGCCCGCGCTCTCTGAGGAGGGCCAGAGGATGAGCTGAAATGAGCGGTAATCAATCCTGCTTAAACGTGTAGGGAGCGCTAAAGATGTGACAAAGACGATGTAAAAAATGGGAACACAGAGGCAATGGGTGAGATCAGTTTCTTTTATTTCTATTTGATATCGGGAGATGGAGGTGAGTGATGATGGTGGTGATGGAGGTGGTGGTGGAGGTGAAGGTGGAGGTGGAGGTGGAGGTGGAGGTGGAGGTGGAGGTGGAGGTGGAGGTGGAGGTGGAGGTGGAGGTGGAGGTGGAGGTGGAGGTGGTGGTGGTGGTGGTGGTGGTGGTGGTGGTGGTGGTGGTGGTGGTGGTGGTGGTGGTGGTGGTGGTGGTGGTGGTGGTGGTGGTGGTGGTGGTAGTGGTGGCGGTGCTGGTGGTGGTGGTGGTGATGATGATGACAATGACAATGACAATGACAATGATAACGATAATGATAATAGTGATAATAACAATGATAATAGTGATAATAATAGCAATGATAATGATAATAACAACGACGATGATGATGATGATCATAAAAATAATAATGA
>BOPN01008698.1:0-5000 GCA_017312705.2 Penaeus japonicus | reverse complement strand
GACCCGAGAATTCCTCATTGACAAATACGCTCTTCATTTTAACAACAATGATAAGAAAGAATATAATTACAAACACAAAACTGAATATAATCATTCTAAAAGAAACACTTCCACTGAACAACAAACAACTTAGTGAACAGGAGTTATGAAGAAGATAGTGAACACAAAAATAATAAATGATTATTTTTAAAAAATCAACAAAAAAACTCAATGAATATGATTCGTAGAACGAAAAAGTAAACAAAAAAAGTTTATAATCATCAAATAGAAAACACATCCATTCAACAACAAAAACAAAACCGTAAAAAAAAATCAACTACTACCATTCACAAGAAATGAAAAAAAAGTAAATAATAATTTCTAAAAAAAAACATGCTGCAAAAATAAGATACCAAGAGGAGAAGAAAGTTTTTTTTTCGCAAGCCATGCATAAATTAAGAAAGATAGGGATGGAGTCGCTCGCAATCAACCACCCGCTACGAACCCGCTAGTTTTCTACGCTGGTGGCTCTATTCAGCGCATTCTTCACTACGCCGAATGCCACCTTGATATCGCTCTCTCGCGGATCAGGTCAGTAGGCGAATGTGGAGAGGGAGAGGGAGAGGGAGAGGGAGGGAGGGGGGGTGAAAGGGTGGAGGTGGAAGTGAAAGGGTGGGAGGGCAAGGTGAAGGTAGTGATGATGGTGATAAATTAGAGATTAAGGTGGGGATTAAAAGGTGGATTTAGAGGTAGGAGTGGAAATGGAGGTGAAGGTGAAAAAATGGAAGATAAAGACAGTGTGGAGGTGGAAGTAGAAGTAGAGGAGAGAGTGAAAATGTGGAGTTTAAGAGGAATGTGGAAATGCAATTGTTAAAGGTAGAGGTTAAGATGAAGATGAACGAAAAGGTGGAAGTTAAAAAGGATAAAAGGAGAATGTAAAGGTGGAAGTGGAGATGGTGACCGAGGTGGAGACGCAGGCGAAAGCGAAAGTGAGGACAAAGTGTAGGTAAGGTCGACAAGGAATATGCATGTGACTAGCCCTGTTTCGTTCTTAAAGAAGAGCTGGGATGAAGGTCATGATAGGACGTGTGGACGAATGAGAGAGAAAGGTAAAGGAAAAGAGAGCAAAATGAGAGAGAGAGAGAGACAGAGAGAGAGAGAGAGAGAGAGTTTGACATGGTAATGAGTGTGTATTTGCACAGAGTATAAACGAGGTATTTAATTAGACTTTTTAACCTATGCGACGAATATTTTAGCAATTTAAAACACTTCTTTACAAGGAAATGATTCCTTTTCTGCAATGTATCATTGATCATGTTTCGTAATATCAAAAATGTAAATTCTGTGACCGCCAATACACCGACAACCACAACATCCCCACTCAGGGTATACTAGGGCACCCTCCCACTTCCCCTTCCCCCCCTCCCCCGATCCCAGCCCTTACCCCCATCCCCCTCCCCATGCACTCCCTAAAAAAGAATCTCTACATCATCCCGGGGTTGCAAAGGAGAAGAGTTTTTCTAGCCTAGTGCCCCCTCACAAAGGGTTCAGTGCCGCTCCCTTGCACGCACCAGTGCCTTCCCACACTCATGCCACCCTTCTTCGGACACCCTATTCACCCTCGGCCTGGTAGATTCTCGCTTTCGTCCTCCTCTTTTTTTTCGTCTCTCTTTTCCTTCTTCACCCCCTCTCCCCTCCCCCCCTTTCCCCGTCTTCTCCCCCTCTCTCCCCCCTCTGTTTCTCTTCCGTTTTCCTTTTCGCCCTTTTCCTCCGCCAAACATGCTCACGCTTCCCTTGTTCCTGGGAACAATTTTCCCTTTTAGACTGTCTCTCTCTCTCTCTCTCTCGCTTTTCATGTCTTTATTTTATTCGTCTATTCTTTTTCGCTCATATCATGTCTGTTTGTTTTTTTCTCTCTCACTGTCTCTCTGCCTCTCTATGTACCTCTTCCTCTTTCTCTTTCTCTCTCTCCCTCTTATCCTCTCCTTCTTTCTCTCAATCTCCCTCTCCCTACTTTCCTTCCTCCTCTCCCCTCTCTCTTCCTCTTCTACCCTCCACTATCCACGCCATCCGATATCCTAACACCGTCTTTTCCACATGCATTCCTTCCTTTTACGTCTCTGCTTCTTCCCATCCGCGTTCACTTTCATGTCCTGCTGCCTGATCCTTCGTATAAAATGCCGAGTTTTCTTCCCTTGTCCCACTTTGTAAACGTTAAGAGCCTCGACTCGCGCTTGTAATCACAATCTCTGTCCGATTGCCGTTTTCTTTGCCAACTGACCCTGTTGTTGTTTTTTTGTTTGCTTTCTTTTGTCATTAGTTTGATCATCCTTTTCTTTTCTTTTCTTTCTTGTCTTATGTCTTTTTTTTCTTTCTTTTGGAATGTGCTTGAACTTTAGACGTCTTCTCTATTCTACTTCTCAGATAATTTCTTCTTTCGTATCTAAATAAATGACAATTTTGGATAGTCTTCCGCGATTCAGTAAAAACATTTTGTTATTCTATAAATGATATTTTTTATCAGTAAATATCATTAAAAACCTTTCGATCATAAAATGACAAAATAAAATATGATAAGCCAATAACCCTAGCATCAGATTAAGCGAATCTTCATGTGTGTGATCAGGTGCATGTGTGTTTGTGTGATTCGTGTGCGTGTACAGAAGCTTGTGTCTGGACCAGCTACAACAAAAAGGAGAGGAAACACACATAGAAAATAATACAGAGAATACAAACCCACACACAAACTTATTTTGTTCCCAAGCCCCTATGAACAGTATAAGTGTCTGAAACGCCCCGGAGGAAAATGTTGAGTGACAGCAGTTGTGTCCCAGAAGAGCGGAGTAGGGAGGGGGGTGGAGGGGAGTAGAGGGGATATAGGAAGGAGGGGGTAAGCAGGGGGAGGAAGGGATGAGGGGGGTGGGGAGAAAGAGAGGAAGATCAGGGGAAAGGGACATCGGGTTAGAGGGAGAGGGAGGAGAGTACTACGAGAGGAAGAGAAGGCGAGAGGATAAGAGGGAGAGAGGGGGGTAAGGAAGCAGGGGAGAGACGGAGGAAGTAGAGGAAGAGGGGAAGAAAAAGAGGGGTACAAAGGGGAAGAGGAAAATGAAGGGGAATAGGGGGGAGGGGAGAAAGGACTGGGAAGATGATGATGCGAAAGAAGAGGAGGAGGAAGAGGGAGGAGAAGGGAGAGAGGATGATGATGATTTGGGGATAGCTCACATTAAGTAAGAATAATGGTGGCGACTGTTTGTATAGTATAGCATAGTGCTCTTTGGATTATCGTTGCGTCGTCTCGCGAGGGAGCTCTGGAACCCAGGACTTTCTTTGTGTCCGGCAGGGCGTCTTTGTGCAGTCCTGGGCAGAGTCATCAATATCCTAGTTGTTGTTTTTTAATTCCTTTTTTATTTGAGCTTTACTCTTGCCTGAACCTCCTTTATAAATACGAACATACATACATGCATACATCCATACATACATACATACATATATACATATATATATATATATATATACGCATATATTTGAATACTCCAAAATTGATAGCAAGACTGATATTCGTAGAAGAAATTATGATATCAGTAAAAGTGTGAACAGAAATTATTATCAGCAATGATAAATGATAAATGAATGATCATTATTCTTGGCTTCATCGCTATTTCTAATACGATTTTTGCTACAGAGATAATGATATCAACCCCGTCTCTCACATACTATTATCTAATATTATACAAAAAATATTCATTCATTTATATACATTTTTTGTCATCCTGTCTTTCCCCTTTGATTACTATTTGCATACGGCAGAATAAATTTTAAAAGAAAATTTTGGTTGGAAGATTAGGCCGTTGTGTAAATGTTGACAGATTAATAATTCATTGGATCAAATATTAACTTTTTCCCGACATACAAACTATGCATTATTTTTGAAAATGCATAGTTTTTTTCTGATTATTCATGATGAATAAAACCTGAATTGTATTCATATGTAATGGCATGTGCATGAGAGCGCATATACATATTTAAATGCATGTTAGTCTGCAAGAATTATTGCGTGCGTATGTGTATCTGATTATGTGTTGAGTTTGTGCTTGTATTTGTGAAATTGATCATGTACCAAAGTTGTATTGATTCGAGTTAAATAATATGTGTAAATCGGCATATAATACGGGAGTACCGAAATTGATATCTATTCAGCCATAACTCCTTTATCACCAAATCAGACATGTGCAGTTGCATATATATGCAGCGTAACTTTGTCTGGAACGTAGTACTATTCGAAATGGACTCCTTTCTACCAGCTTGTCATATCCACTTAGGGTTTATGATAGTGTTATATTATAAGTGTGGGAGAAGGCTCTAGGACAGAGGAGAGTAAGGGTGATTTTATTGCACTATGAATAGTAATATGATCCATGCTACCATAACGAAGAACGTTAATTGCTATTTAAGTAATAAAATGGATTTTCAAGGAAATCCGGAAAGATTATACAACATCTTATTAAAGTAAGATGAGTCTGTAACACACACACACACACAAACACACACACAACACACACACACACACACACACACACACACACACACACAACACACACACACACACACAAATAAAGGACACACATTATCAAAAAATGTTTTGATACATATGACAACTCTTACACAATCATATAATTGAAAGTTCTTGTACGTGTCATTGACAAAGAGCAGGGGGGAAAGTATGACCTTCAAGGCATACAAACTACGTCATCCCTTGCATAAGACGTGTATTTAGTCATGTCCAACAAGAGGTGCCTCTATCCATTCAAAACACCACGTGCTGCGGACTTCATACAGCTGTCGTCTATCACTGGCCTGCTCTCCTCCACGAGTGCTTTTGCTTCAGTTTTTTTCAAAAGAACGTTTAGTCAAAGTTCTCTTTTTTATCATGTTGTATAATATTGTTTTGAAGAAATGTTATTTTCTTCCAGGCTTAAATAAAAGAGGAAGAAATTAATTTCTTTCTTTCTTTTTTTTTTTTT
>BOPN01008697.1:15000-27500 GCA_017312705.2 Penaeus japonicus | reverse complement strand
CTTTTCAGTTTGGACTTCGCAAACACATCGATCAGCGATTTTATCTTCCTTCTTTTTCTGCTTCTTCTCTCTCTCTTTCTCTCTCTCTCTCTCTCTCTCTCTCTCTCTCTCTCTCTCTCTCTCTCTCTACTTCTTTCTCTTTTTCACTCTTTGTCTCTTGCTCTTTCCTCATTCTCTCTCCTCTCTCTCTCTCTCTCTCTCTCTCTCTCTCTCTCTCTCTCTCTCTCTCTCTCTCTGTCATTTACTCACTGTACCCTCTCTCTCTCTCTCTCTCTCTCTCTCTCTCTCTCTCTCTCTCTCTCTCTCTCTCTCTCTCTCTCTCTCTCTCTCTCTCTCTCTCTCTCTCTCTCTCTCTCTCTCTCTCTCTCTCTCTCTCTCTCTCTCTCTCTCTCTCTCTCTCTCTCTCTCTCTCTCTGTCATTTACTCACTGTACCCTCTCTCTCTCTCTCTCTCTCTCTCTCTCTCTCTCTCTCTCTCTCTCTCTCTCTCTCTCTCTCTCTCTCTCTCTCTCTCTCTCTCTTCATACTCACATCCTGTTCATCGCATGGCATTATTGTTTAAAAGGTCATGCAGAGACAACATATGATTGTGCATAGTACAGATGCACACAAGTAGTATAGATTGAAGTGCAGGGGGTGAAGGGGTACTAAGGAGGTGGGTGAGTGGGTGGGGGAAAGGGAGAGAGGGGAGAGTAGGAAGAAGACGACGAGGAGGGGAAGACAGAGGAAGGAGGAAAGGGGGTGTGGGGGGATGGGGTGGGTGGGGAGAAAGGGACAGGAAAGGGTAGGAAGAGGGACAGGGGTGAGGGAGGGGCGAAAGAAAGAGGAAGGGAGAGGGATGAGGGACAGGAGAAGAAGAGGAAAGGGGAGGAAGAGGAGAAGGACGAGAGAAGGGGAAGCAGAAAAAGGGAGGAAGGGAGAGGAGGAGGAGGAGGGGAGAGGAGGAAGAGGAGGAAGGAAGGGAGTGTAACCTTTGCAATAACCATTTGTATTTATATATTATTCCCAACATTATTGTTTATGTCGATTGAGTATTTTTTACACATGTATATTTTTGCTATTGTATTTTATATAATGCACTCATCAATATGATTTGTATCTTTCATGCCATTCTAGTTGTTACATATATATCTAACCACATACACATATACATACATATACGTACGCTCGTTGCTTCACCTATCTGCCTACCCCTCTCTTACTGTCACGTCAGACATACCAATGTTGTTTTGTCCTTCCCTTGGCAAGACTGTGTATTGATGCAACTCTTCCGTCATCACATTCCAAATGTCGCATAATACAGAAAACACGTGATTCACACATATTCTCAGACAAATCATACATTGTGGTAGAGAGTCTCCTCTCGGGGAGCTCCTCATTCCAACATGCGACTGTTCAAGCTGAGTAATAAACCAAGAAAGCTGTTTCAATAATATTCTTCACACCCCTAGAGGTGTAGAGGTCCAAACAGACCTTATTACAGGGAGAAAAAGGAAGGGGAGGAGGAAGAATACAAGAAAAACTAGGTAAGAGAGAAAAGGAAGGAGGAGGAAGGGAGGCAGGTGTGGGGGAAAGTACAGGAGGAGGAGGAGGGGAAGGGGAGGCAGAGTGGAGGGAGTAGGGAGGAGGGGGATGGGGAGGGAGAGAAGGGGAGAATGGGAAGGGAGAGAGTAGGGGGGAAGGGGGAGAAGGATGGGGAAGGAAGGGAGATCAGGAGGGGAAATGGGGGGAGAGAAGTAGGGGGAAGGGGGTAGAAGGAGGGGAAGAAGGAGGGGAAGGGGGAAGGAAGAGAAGAAGGGAAGGAGAGAGGAGAAGGATGGGGAAAGGGGAGGGAGGAGGGGGAAGGGGGGAGGGAAGAGAAGAAGGGGGAAGGAGAGAGGGAAGAGAAAGGGAAGGGGGAGGGAGAGCAGGAGGGGGAGAAGGAGAGAGAGAAGAAGGGAGGGAGAGATGGATGGGGAAAGGGGAGGGGGAGAAGAGGGAGGAGAGGAGGAAGAGAAGGAGGGGTAAGAGGGAAGGAGAGAAGGATGGGGATGGGGGAGGGGGAGAAGGAGGGGTAAGAGGGAGGGAGAGAAATAGGGGGAAGGGGGAGGGGGAGAAGGAGGGGTAAGAGTGAGGGAGAGAGGGAGGGGTAAGAGTGAGGGAGAGAAGGAGGGGTAAGAGGGAGGGAGAGAAGGAGGGGGAAGGGGGAGGAAGAGAAGGAGGGGTAAGAGGGATGGAGAGAAAGAGGGGTAAGAGGGAGGGAGAGAAGGATGGGGAAGGGGGAGGGGGAGAAGGAGGGGTAAGAGGGAGGGAGAGAAGGAGGGGGAAGAGGGGGTGCTTCATCTCGCTCATGACCACAAACACGTCCTCGATGTTTGTTGATGAGGACGATAGGTCACCACTCCTGACCCCCGAGAGTAAACAAGATGACCCGGTACTTCACCTGCCTTCCTCTCCCCCCTCCCCCTCCTCTTCCTCCTCTTCTTCCTCTTTTGCCTCCTCCATCTCCCCCTCCATCCTCCTCCTCCTCCTCCTCCTCCATCCTCCTCCTCCTCCTTCTCCTCCTCCATCTCCCCCTTCCTCCTACTCCTCCTCCTCCTCCTCCCCCTCCTCCCCCTCCCCCTCCCCCNTATATATATATATATATATATATGTATATACATAAAATGTGTCTGTGCGTGTATAAAACACAGATAAACATATCCACCTATATACGTTCATTGCCTCCTCCTTCTGTCTCTTCTTATATTCTTTCTCCCTGCTCCTCTACTTCCTCCTCCTCTTCCTCCTCCCTCACCTCCTCCCTCACCTCTTCCTCCTCCTCCCTCTGCCGCACCACCTCCCTCACCCCCTCCTCCTAATTATCCCCCCTCCTCCTCCTCATCTCCTCCTCTCACCGTTTTTTTCTCCTTCTCTCCGTTTGTTCAGCGGGATTTCTCGGCTCAAACACGTCTCACACGGAACCACTTCTTACGGCGCTGGCGATCCTAGGCAGAGGTGAATGTACAACGCCTGGCCATATGTTCTCCATTTTTGAAGATTGGCCCGATAATTGGCGTGGAAAAGCATGGCTGGGTGTGGCTATGGTCATGTAAGTGTGTATGTGTCTCTGTGCGAACAGGTATATACAGGTAGAGATGCGGAGAGATGTGTTTACAGATGTACAGTAGGTACGCACACATGCGCGCGTGCACACACACACACACGCGCGCGCGCACATACACACACACACACACGGCCACATACACAAGTACACACGGCCACATAAACACGATGACAATAAATCCATTTGCTATTTATGCAAAATAATAGTAGTATTGTATCAATTCACCTGCTCTCATATTTACACTAATTATAGGACAGATTACGAAGGGAAAATAGCTAACAAAAACATACAATATAAAGGATTAGACAGATGATCTTTCTAACTCTCTCTCTCTCTCTCTCTCTCTCTCTTCATACTCACATCCTGTTCATCGCATGGCATTATTGTTTAAAAGGTCATGCAGAGACAACACTATGATTGTGCATGACCTGAATGCACACAAATGACATGATTGAAGTGCAGGGGTGAAGGGGTATAGGAGGTGGGTGAGTGGGTAGGGGAAAGGGAGAGGGGGGGGGGTAGGAAGAAGACGACGAGGAGGGGGAAGACAGAGGAAGGAGGAAAGGGGGGTGTGGGGGATGGGGTGGGTGGGGGGAAAGGGACAGGGAAAGGATAGGAAGAGGGACGAAGGGGGTGAGGGAAGGGCGAAGAAGAGGAAGGGAGATGGATAGAGGGACGGGAGAAGAAGAGGAAAGGGGAGGAAGAAGAGAAGGACGAGAGAAGGAGAAGCAGAAAAAGGGAGGAAGGGAGAGGAGGAGGAGGAGGAGGGGAGAGGAGGAAGAGGAGGAAGGAAGAGGGAGTGTAACCTTGCAATAACCATTTGTATTTATATATTATTTCTGCTGTTATTGTTCTTATGTCGATTGAGTATTTTTTACACATGTATATTTTTGCTATTGTATTTTATATAATGCACTCATCAATATGATTTGTATCTTTCATGCCATTCTAGTTGTTACATATATATCTAACCACATACACATATACATACATATACGTACGCTCGTTGCTTCACCTATCTGCCTACCCCTCTCTTACTGTCACGTCAGACATACCAATGTTGTTTTGTCCTTCCCTTGGCAAGACTGTGTATTGATGCAACTCTTCCGTCATCACATTCCAAATGTCACATGTCACAAGAAAACACGTGATTCACACATATTCTCAGACAAATCATACATTGTGGTAGAGAGTCTCCTCTCGGGGAGCTCCTCATTCCAACATGCGACTGTTCAAGCTGAAGTAATAAACCAAGAAAGCTGTTTCGGCCATGTTCTTCACACCCTAGAGGTGTAGAGGTCCAAACAGACCTTATTACAGGGAGAAAAAGGAAGGGGAGGAGGAAGAATACAAGAAAAACTAGAGTAAGAGAGAAAAAGGAAGGAGGAAGGGGGGAGGCAGGTGTGGGGAAAGTACAGGAGGAGGAGGAGGGGGAAGGGGGAGACAGAGAAGGAGGGGGAGATCAGGAGGGGAAGGTGGAGGGAGAGAAGGATGTGGAAGGGAGAGAGAGAGAAGGATGGGGAAGGAAGAGGGAGGGGGAAGGGGGAGGAAGAGAAGAAGGGGAAGGAGAGGGGAAGAAGAGGAAGAGGGAGGGAGAGCAGGAGGGGGGAGAAGGAGAGAGAGAAGGGGGAGGGAGAGATGGATGGGGAAAGGGGAGGGGGAGAAGAGGGAGGGGAGAGGGAGGAAGAGAAGGAGGGGGTAAGAGGGAAGGAGAGAAGGATGGGGATGGGGGAGGGGAGAAGGAGGGGTAAGAGGGAGGGAGAGAAATAGGGGGAAGGGGGAGGGGGAGAAGGGAGGGTAAGAGTGAGGGAGAGAGGGAGGGTAAGAGTGAGGGAGAGAAGGAGGGGTAAGAGGGAGGGAGAGAAGGAGGGGGAAGGGGGAGGAAGAGAAGGAGGGGAGCGGAGAGAAAGAGGGGAGTAAGAGTGGGAGGGAGAGAAGGATGGGGGAAGGGGGAGGGGGAGAGAAGGAGGGGTAAGAGGGAGGAGAGAAGGAGGGGAAGAGGGGTGCTTCATCTCGCTCATGACCACAAACACGTCCTCGATGTTTGTTGATGAGGACGATAGGTCACCACTCCTGACCCCCGAGAGTAAACAAGATGACCCGGTACTTCACCTGCCTTCCTCTCCCCCCTCCCCCTCCTCTTCCTCCTCTTCTTCCTCCTTTGCCTCCTCCTCCTCCATCTCCCCCTCCATCCTCCTCCTCCTCCTCCATCTCCCCCTCCATCCTCCTCCTACTCCTCCTCCTCCATCTCCCCCTCCATCCTCCTCCTCCTCCTCCTCCTCCTCCGACCTCATTCTCCCCCATATCCTCCTTCTCCTCCTCCTTCTCCTCCTCCCCTCCCCTCCCCCCCCCCTCCTCCAGCCCTATCTCGTCCTACTTCAACCAATATTAGCAAATTTTCTCTGTCAGCCATTCGGCGATGAGTCTATATGGTTTTTAAAAGAAGTGGGGAGGGAAGGGACGGAGGAGGGGAGATCTGGGGTTGAGGGGGAGGAAAAGAGAGAGAGAAAGAGAGTGGGGGAGACCAAGAGAGAGAGAGGGGGGGGCGGGGGGAGAGAAACAGAGAGAGAGAATGAAGGAAAGGAAGAGGAGAGAAATGGAGGGGGAGGGAGGAAGTGATAAAGAGAGTATGAGAGAGAGAGAGAGAGTTAGAGAGAGAGAGAGAGAGAGAGAGAGAGAGAGAGAGAGAGAGAGAGAGAGAGAGAGAGAGAGAGAGAGCAATGATAGATAGATAAAGACACAGAAACGAATGAGAGTGAGAGAGAAAAAAAGAGAAAGACAGAAAGAGGAAAGGAGAGACAAGAAAGACAGAGACAGAGAGGAGGGGGGAGGGGAGGGGGGGGGGGCTAATGAGTTGTTAACTTAGGACGGTCTAGGAAATCTAGAAGGAGGGCGGGAGAATGGAGTGACATGTGAGACGTGTGGAAGCAAATAGAGAATTAGTTCGTAACATTTCCTGCTTCTCACTCCCTCTCTCCTCCCCTCCACCTCCCTCCCTCTCTCCTCCCCTCCACCTCCCTCCCTCTCTCCTCCCCTCCATCTCCCTCCATCTCTCCTCCCCTCCATCTCACTCCCTCTCTCCTCCCCTCCATCTCCCTCCCTCTCTCCTCCCCTCCATCTCCCTCCCTCTCTCCTCCCCTCCATCTCCCTCCCTCTCTCCCTCACTTCACTCTCTCCCTTATTTCCCTGTCCCCCTCCCCTCTCCCCCCCTCCTTTTCCATATCCCCTAATGATAGTAATAATAATGATAATAATGATGATAATACTACTAATGATTATCATTATCATTATCATAGTTGCTGTTTTAATTAGTATCAGAGTCATTCTCTTTATTACTACTAGCATGATTATCATTAATGATATCAGATCTATTATCATATTCATTATCATTGTTATTATATCATAATTATCATTACTATTATAATCATTTTTTACTATTATCATCATTATCATTATTATTATTATCATTATTGTTATTATCATTATCATTATTATTACCATTATTTTCTTTTTCATAATCAATTTTTTTCGACACTATCATCATTAATACCTTTATTCTTATTATTACTGCTATCATTGTCATCCACATCATTATCATTATCATCATTGTTATCATTATTTTTATTATCATTATTGTTATTTATATTATTAGCATTGTCATAACTATTATCATTATCATTATTAATATCACTATTATTACTACCATTATTTTCCTTGTTATCACTATCATTACTATTATCATCATTAAGATTGTTATTACCATCATTGTTATCATCAATATGAGCATTATCATTATTAGTATCATTATTATTTTTATTTTCACTAGTAGTAGTAGTAGTAAAAGTAGTATTACTCTTGTTATAATTATCATTATTGTCTTTATGATGATCATTATCATAAATTTTGCCGTCCTTCTTATCTGCGTAATCATGATTTTTTTTTAATTTCTACTATCAACATCATCGTTGCTAGTGGTTATCATCATATTTATGTGATAATTCCATTACCATCATGCTTTTTGTTTTTGTTATTATCATAATTTTTTGTCATTATCAATATTATTCTGATTGTTATTGTTTTTCTCACTATCGCTATGATTGTGTTTTTGTCGTGTGTCTATGACTGTGCTTTGTATGTGTGTGTATGTGTATGTGAGTGTGTGAGTGTGCAAATGCGCGTGTGAGCGTGTGTGTTCATGGATGTGCAGATGCAGGCATTAAGAAGTGAGTGAGGGCGTGTTTGCGCGTGTGTGTGTTTGTGTGTTTGTGTGTGTGTGTGTGTGTGTGTGTTTAAGCGGGGTTGGCAAGGGTCACCCTCAGTATAGGATTAGCCTCCCCTTCCCTGCCCGCTCGCGAGGTGTGACTTAGCGCCAGCCGACTCGAATTCCATCTCTCTTTATTCCATTTTTCCATTTCCGGCTCAGTTTCCTCTTCCTTTACCTTTCCTTTTCCATCGCTTTCCTTATAACCAGCTATTCTTTTTTATCTTTAACTCCATTACATTCTTTCCCTTTCTCTTTATTTTTTTCTTTTCTTTCTTTATAATAGCCATCCCTTCTCTAACGTCTCTCTTTCCCGCCAAAAACGATATCCAAAATGGCGCCCTTGAAACCTGTTTGATCAACGGAAAAATGCGATCTTTTGTGCTCCCGATACGGAATACCTAATGGTGGAAGAAAGGGGAAAAGAAAAAGGGGGAAGAGAGGAATAGATAGGTTGATAGTCAAACACATAGTTGGGAAAGTAAACAGAGGAAAAGACAGTTTGATGAATGAATTAACCTGTAGATGGAAAGGTAGACTGATAGATGGATACTAGAGAAAGGGAGAGGGAGAGAGAAGAGAGAGACGAGGGGGAAGGGGCAGTGAGAGAGAGAAAGGAAGAGAAGAGGAGAGGAGGGATAGAAATAGAGAGAGGAAGAAAAAGAAAAAGGGAGACAATCAAACAGAGAGAAATATAAAGAAAAATAGACTCACAGAGAGAAGAGAAAAAAAAGAAGACAGAAAGATAGATGGAGAAAGAGAGAGAGAGTGAAAGGGTGAAAGAGACACGAAGAGGGAAAAAGCCAAAAGGGGTATTTACACAGACTTGAGTATACTGCATGCTCTCTCCATTCCTTTCCCTCTCCCCCCCCCCCTCTCTCTCTCTCTCGCTCCCCCAAAGCCCCTGGTTACGTATGCATACACACAGGATTGTAGCCTCCCCTCGCGCCCCTACCCCCAACCCCCTAACCCCCCAACCCCCTTAACCCCTAAAGCCAGCCAAGGGACGGAGAAGTGGCCACTACTGCTCAATAGGACGACATAAAGCTTTCTCGATACCTTTACATGCTGAGGCTGATTCATGTGGCCTTTCCAGCCAGCCCCCAACCCCCCGGGATATTATAGGGGGGGGGGGAGTAAGGACTGAGAAGAGGTAGGGGTAGTAAAGGGTAGGGCAAGGAGGGGTGGGAGGGGGGAGCTGCGGGTAGAAAGGGTAGGAGGAGATCAGGGGGGGGGGTGGGGGGCTGAAGAGGTGTGTGCTTGTGTGTTGTGACGGAGAGGAGCGAATGGCTGTTATAGGTATGATTATGATACTTTGTTGTTGTTGTTGTTCTTCATGTGCATTATCATGACATGGCATGAGGTTATTATAATTTTAATTATTACTCTAGATGCTATCATTACATTAATTTCCAACATTGTTATTGTTATCATATTATCATCCTTATCATTAGCATAATTATTATTATATTTAGTATCATAAATAGCAAATCATTATAATCATCCTTCACATAACAATTATTAAAATCATTACCATTATTATCATCATTACAATTATTATCACAACTGTTATAATTATCATCATTACTTTCATCATCATTATTACTACTACTTGTTATTATCTTTATTATCATCATGATTATCACTATCATTGCTACTACTATAATCATTATCATCATTATCATTACTATCATAACTATCATCATTGTTCTTGTTGTCATTATTCGTATCATTTTCGTTGTTATCATGTTTGTTGTCATTATGATCATAGACATCAAATCACAATCATCATTATCATTAGTATCATCGATTTTGTTAGAAATATCAGCATAGTTGCAACCATCATCATCATCATGTTTATCACTATTTCTGTATATTTGTACATGTGTTTATAAACACACACACAAACACACACACACATGCACACACACACACATACACACACACACACACACACACACACACACACACACACACACATATATATATATATATATATATATATATGTATATATATATATATATATATATATATATACACACACATATATATATATATATATATATATATATACATATATATATATATATATATATATATATATACATACATATATATATATATATATATATATATATATATTTATATATATATGTATATATATGTATATATATATATATATATATATATATATATATATGTATGTATGTATATGTATTGTTATCATTATTATTATCATCATTATCCTTATCATTATCATTATTATCATTGGTATTGTTATCATCTTTATCCTTATCATTGATTATCATTAACATTCTTATCCTTATCTTTATGTTGTTTTATTGTTGCTATCATAATCATCATCATAATGATAATTGTTATCATTACCAACATTATCATCATTGCCCGTTAGGAGATAGAAACAAGAAGAGGTATGAGAAAGCGGAAGGAGAGAGGGGAGAGGAAAAGAGAAGGGAACGAAACCGAAAGAAAGAGAAAAGGCAAAGAGAAGAAGAGGGAGAAGGAAGAAAAGCCGGAACGAAACGGATGAAGGAATTATCCTTTGCACATTTGACTCTCATTCCGTATTTTATCATCCTTCTCTCTCCTTCCTCCTCTTTCTCTGTCTCCTTTCTCCTGCCTCCGCCGTTTTCCTTTTTTTCTTTCTTTCGTTTTTGACTTAATCCCGATTTGAAATATAAATACCAAATCCTTGAACCTTTTTCAGAAGGTTCTTTTCGAGAACCACCGAGGTTGACTTTATTCCCGAAAATTTTCTTTTTTTTTTCCCCTCTTTTTTTACGTTAGGCTGGCTTTATTGCTCAATATTTCTGGGCCTCTTTTCAAAGGGCTGTATTTACTCAAGGGGATTTGCACTGGGGGAGGACGAGGGAGGGGGAGGGAGGAAGAAGGAGGAGGGAGGAGGGAGGCATGGGAGAGGAGGGGAGGGAGGAAGGGGAGAGGAGGGGAGGGGGGGAAGAGGAGGAGGGGAAGGTAGGGGAAGGGAAGGAGTGAAAAGGAGGAAGTGGGAAAATAGATTGATAGATAGATAGATAGATAGAGAGAGAGAGAGAAAAAAAAAAACAAGAAAGAAAGGAGGGGTATTTGAGAAAACCCACGACAAATACACACCGAATAAGCGTTTTCTCTCTTTACAAACACAAACAAACATAATCCAAGAATAGTAGAATAAGTGCATACACCAAGTCCATGGAAAGGGACGCCAAATCTTTGCACAGATCTCTCGATGGGAAATCCTCGCGCAGGTGAAATGAAATGACTCACATGAAAATCGAATCGGCTCCCAGAAAGGGCGGAATTTTCCACCGCAAATATGCATAAAACGGCAGTATTACGCGAATTTTCCGGCGGCGCGAGATAATGGGAGCGGCCACAGTGACATAATAAACTTGGGGAGTTCGTCCCCTTACCCCTCCCCCCCTCCTCTATCTTTCTCACTCCTTCCTTGCTCTCCCCCCCTCCCCTTTCTTGTCCTTTCAGCTCTCCTCCTATCCTCCTACTTCTTCCTCTTTCCTTTTCCCTTCCCACTTCTTCCCTCCTTCCTTCCCTCCTTTTCCCTTCTCTGCCTCCTTCATTCCTCCCCTCACTCCCTCCTCCTTTCATCCTTTCTCTTCCTACTCATTCCCTCCCTCCCTTTCCCTTTCCCTCCCCCACCCTACTCCCTCTCTCCCTCCTTCCCTCCTCTTAACACCCCCCCCCCCCTCCCTATTCGCTGCGTCTTGCTGCTAACTTTAGCGGAAATTCATGACTGGAAACATCATAAGCGAATCTAGCGGCAGTCAAATAAACTAGCGAAGATTTCCTCTTTCTGATATGATAGTGCTTACGGAACGTGAAATATTCATGGGGGAGAAGAAGCGTGTGGGTGGGGGAAGGGGGGAGGAGGGAAGGGGTTAATGGCGATATTTCACGTGTCAGGGAGGAATTATAACAATCGTCGCCGCATGAGCACAAACACGCAGTTTAGCGGAACTTTGTTAGCGAGTAGTTAAGGGCGTATTAAAACGAGCCGTCACGGCGTTTATGACAAGGGCCGTGACCCGAGCACCAAGGGTCGTTATCGGTGATTGAAAACCGCAATATCTCTAATCATTTAGCCTTTCATAGGTACTCTCTTTACCCTTCATTTAAGAGTCAGGATATATAGCCAGGTGGCCGAGTGTTGCCAGAACAAACACGAGCGCCGAGCCAATATAGCAACTAGCGCTTGATTAATGTGCGAGTCCGTATTATAGTGTGACATACATTCATCACACGGACAATATCCTCTCGCTCTTGCTACGGGGATCTAACGCCACCTTACCGCTTGCACGCGATATTCGACCATAAGAAGTAACCGTCATAGAGGTTATTTCGATTCGCTCGATCTCTCGCTGGATACGACCCTCGACAGCGCGAGAGAGAAATACATACTGATACAAGGCACTTATTTAACAGGGCTGGAACTCCCGCTCGTTGCTAACCTTTTTCTTTCTCTTTTCTGTTCTCCTTTGACTTCTCATTTTCCTCGGGGGGGGAGGGGGTGCAGCAAATGTATACGACGATTCTTTACGTGAGAGAAAGAGAGAGAAAAAATCAAAATGAGACTAGTGTGTGATCCCGCGCCCACCGAAGAGAGACGCAGAGTGGGCGGACAGGTACGTAAAGAGTGTTTGCGTAGGGGGGTAGGGGGGAGGGGGAGGCGAAGGGCAAGAGGTGGTTGGATGAACAGTTGTTTGGAAGGAAGGAATAGGAGATAGGTGGATGAACGAGTAGCTCCGAGGGCGGGAGAGATCACTTAGAGGGAGAAGCAAATCCCGGGAGAGAAAGAGATTTCGCAAAGGCCAAGGGGCGAAGGGGAGAGAGAGGACATGACAGGTCGAGAGGGAGACGAGGGAAAGAAGGAAAAGCGGTTTGGATGGTGCAGTAGCGCTTAAAAGAGCAAGAGGCAACCTTTTTGCACTAGGAAAAGGAACAAAAATAGCTCGGAAGAAAGGGATTCGCATAATAAAGACAGCACTTGTAATTGCAAGAGATTGCCACGCTCATGCTTTAGTGTTTATAATTGCATGATACTTCGTCACTATAAACACACATCTCGCCGAACTACACACATACACACACACTTATACACACACACACACACACACACAC
>BOPN01008696.1:5000-15000 GCA_017312705.2 Penaeus japonicus | reverse complement strand
AAGGACAATGCATCTACCCTGATCCAGGATTCTCTGAGCAGTGGAGAGAACCGTGGTCATAAGATAAACATTATCAAGGGCATACTTTGTTGCAGGCTATTAATGGCGGCCCTAGATTCTGTATGTATCACTACATGCCCGTCCGTGTGGGCTGCATGGGCTAGGGCTCCCATAATAGCGATTTCCTCTGCCTGGAGCGAGGAGGAATTGTCAGATACCTGCATAGCTCTCACTGCCCCCCTTGCTGCAAAACCAGTGCCTACACTGTGGGTGCTAGGGTCTACAGAACCATCCATGAAGTAGGTTTCACTATCAGGTGGAGTGATTTCTGCGATATTCCTTTCCACCTTATCCTTTAACAGAGGCAGTGAGTACTGTTTCTTTCTCCTTGACAAGCTCATGACAGAAAACTCTTTCAAGGATCTTGCCCATGGCGGGGCTGTGACATAGTCAAGGTGGGGGAGGTCCATGCCCTTAACCAGTAGTGATCAATCTGGGTGTTCAGGGGGAAAAGATTGGCCTCCAGGAGGAGGTTGGTAACCTTAGTCCAGAGGCACCCAGAATAATCGTGGCAGCCTCGTTTTGCATGATGTCAAACCTTTTCCTGAGTTCAGGCTTGACCATGATCAGGGCGACAAAGGCGTAACCCACAATGGGACATACAACATGCACATAGAAGGATCTTAGTACACGGTGCCCAGCCCCTAAGCGCCCCCTGACAGAGCTCTCATGACAGAGAGTCTTGCCTTGGCCCAGTAGAGGAGATATTTAATCTTAGAGCAAAAGGTGAGGTTATCAACCTATACCCCCAAGTATTGGAAGACGTGAAACCACTCTAGCTCCAACCCTTGGACTCGCAGTCTTTGGTCACGGACATTGTGTTTCAGCGCCATTGCCTTCAACTTGGCTGCTGAGATCTTAAGCCCGACTCTGTGGCATTCCTCAGATAGTAACTTATTCACGCTAGGGCGGATTTTCGCTTACTCCCAGTCATGCTAGGAAGATTTCAAGCCCACAACGGTCAGTTTTCTTGCTGCGCGAGGTCGTGTTGATGTTCGCAGACCATTTTTCACCAACCATATCCTAATGATTTGCGTGATTGCGTCTAAATTGTAAGGCATGTGTAGAAAGTCTTGCCATGTTCAGAGGATGTATTTAATAATAATAAAAAAAAAATGTTACAGCACTATTTTCTTAGTGTTATTTTATTCAACTTTTTTTTTCTATATTCTGAGCTTTTATGTGATAATACCAATGGAAAATAGAAGCATTTTTCTGATGAGGTAACAAAAATAGGTTTTATGTTTTATTTTTGTTTTTCTTCACAAAAGAAAAGAAAGAGAATAAGAACAACCATACATGTACGCTATTCTTATTTCCTGCATAATTGCATCTAAAATGTAAAGCCATATGCAAAAAAGTATTGCTATGTAACATCTATGTTTTTCAAGTGTCCTTTTCATTTAGTGGGGTAACAAAAAGATGTTTTATACTTTTCATTTATTCTTTTTTTTCAAATAAATAAGAATAATATAAAACCATACATACATAAATGTACGACTCCTGCTCCTTCTCCACCTTTTCTTGCTTCTCTTTCTTGCTTCTCCTTCTCCTCCTTCTCCATCTCACAATCTTCTACTCTCCTCCTTCACCCCTGTTGCATGTAGAAGCGCCTGAAACACCTCCCAGCGCACAGAACTTTACAGGCAATGTACATGATACGGGTCTCCCTCAAACAACTCGCACGCCAGCACATGTGACATCTGTAACGTCGATGAGGGATAAAGTCCGGAAGATGGTCCGGTTCTCTTGCAGTACGACTTACTGTACGATCGCTGTGCGGCCCCAACAGCGAGTCGACGAGCCCAAGCCGAAAATCGTACTGCAGCGTCCTACCGCCGAGTACTTGTGTAAACGGTAGGCATTTACGATGCACAAGTCCAGGAGGTTGAAAAAGATCTTCTTGTACCACTTGATGGATCTGTGAGTCGTAAGGTGGTACTGAGCCAGCTGGTCGCTCAGGTCTACACCATCCCGACATTGTAGTCCACAACTACTCGAGGATTGCTACGAGTGACCCCTTGTTGGCAGGTCGGAAGGGTGACCATCTAGCTTGTGTGGACTGTTGTTAGGATGGTGACAACGTTCTTGTCCCTCCAGGACAGACAGAGCATGCTTGTCCTTGTGCTCTAATAGTCCACATCGCCACAGAACTTGACCTCCATGTCCCTGGTCAAAAACTTCCAGTTCGGCTGGATAGTTCTCTTCGCATTGGTGGAACGGGCCTGGAGGTAATGAAATTGGGTAGGTGAGGAGTACCAGTTACCAAGGTGCACTTCATACCCTTTTCCCAACATCCCTGCGTCTTCCATCAAGTCCACGATGACTTTCATACTGGCAGGAAGATCGCCGCGATCCTGGCCAACGAAAACCGGGAAAGTGCAGGTGTAACCAGATTCTGGACCATCACTGGCCCAGAACTTGTACACCTTCATGCTGTGCCTAGCCTGCTTTGAAGAGTTGTATTACATGGCATGATAGCGCCCCCGGAACGCCGAAAGACTCTCGTTGACTGTCACCAGCTTGCCAGGGAAAAGACAACAAACCTACGGATCTCTGGACCAGTAGTAGGAGGCTGTACAGCAATCATGAGCCGGAGCCCAATATAGATGTACATCTAGTCAACAGAGGCATCCTCTCACTCCCTCATGTGAGAGGAAGCAGAGCATTACTGTTGGCCTGCAAATCTAAAAAAGAAAGATTTGTAAGATATGCATCCACAAATGTGCTAACATTATATATTCAAATCATGCCATGATGCAAATTGAGTGCTGCAGGATGAATTACGATAGTGCAGTGTCGTAATTAATTGAACTTTCGTTAGAAACAAAGTCCAATTGATCTCACTCACTGTCGGTATCATTGTCATTGCTCGAGCTGCAACCAACATTGTCATCATCCCAATCGGAATCAGGAAAATAACGACATGGACATGAAAAATAAACATGGATACTCAGATTTCTTTAATATACTTACAACTTCTTTTTACATTAGAATATACAAAAATAAAACATATACAAGACTTACTGGGCCAGAAGATTGGGATGCCAAACAATGAGAACTCCCAAGGCTGGTGGAGGGACCAGCTGATATCAATAAATAACATAAATTCAGAAAAAAACATCAAACAAGGAATTGTCTTCAAGCAATTGAAGTTCCATTGACAAACCCCGCACCATTCCAGAAGTGGGGGTCGTCAACGTCGGGCTCTTCTGACGAAACATAAAGACGAGTGTTCGAGGCGAGGGAGCGGCGGCGCAAAAGTTTTGCTGATCGTTTCAGCATCATGGCAAGCTTAGAAGTGATTATTCTACGAATTTTGAGGGGTTTATATTCACCCTATCCACCAATCACATCATTTCTAGTTCCCAGTGGCCATGCTGGGAGCTGTGCTCTTACCCCATGTGAACCCATGTAGGTGTTCATGTGGAGGACCCATCTTCCATTGGAGCCATCTTTCCCAGACAGCTGAGTAGAGAGATGGGATGATACCGTCCCAGCTCCTTTGGTTTAGGGATGGGATCTATGTCAGCTTTCTTCTAGCACTGTGGTAGCAAGGAAGTCTCCCAGGACCTGTTGATGAGATGTAAGAAAGTAAGCTCACCTTCATGTCCTAGGTGACACAGGATGGGGTAGGAGATCCCATCACAAACTGCGCTGACCAGGAACTGGTCTTATATGTTTGCCATAATTCCCTCTTATATGGCATCTGTGTCATCAGGCTTGACTGCCTTTTCTCTGATGAGGGCATGCCTACCTGGAGGCAATTCCTCTTGGCATGCCCTCAACTCTGCTAGCGGAGAACTTGAGTGCCAGTCTCTCCGCCTCCGGCCGTGGGTCATGGTGGATCTGTCTAGGGGCCGATTGATTTGTGGCATCTGATATGGTTCCACAGCTCTGAAAGGGAGATTTGGTGGCCAAAGGACTCACACCACTCCAGCCACTTAGCAGTTTCCTGAGCATCCCTGAAAGCCTCTCAAAGGAGTGTGGTTCTCAGTCTTCTGCACAAATTGATTCTATGGTTGACCTCCTTAACCTTAGTATTTGAAACACCTGGACCACGGACGAGTTTTGGGGATGGTCTCTGAGGCTGTATTGTCTATGGCATTTACTAGTCTGGCTTCAAGTATATCCACATTATAATTGAGAAGTCACTGGTTCTGAGGCACCTGGCCAGGGCCTCCTAGAATGGTTTCTAGTTGGCCCTGTCCACCTTCCATCGAGGATTGTGCTTGTCCGTCTCTCTCTCTATCCCTTATTTTACGTCTCTGAAGAGTTTCTTTATCCTTTAATGTCCCAGAAACCATCACTATGACCTTAAATTAAACAAATTAAGAAAATAATGCAACTCCACAACAACAACAAACAAATAAGCCCGGTGCACGGGTGCCGGGCCAGCATCCAAGATGTGGTGACTATCCTATAGTGATCCTTTGTGGCAGTGTTGTCCACAGACCAACTAATTTTCTCGACCAGAGCAGCTGTGATAAAGGTAAGGTCAAGTCCCCCCCACCCGCCAACATGCGTAAGCTTCTGCCTGGTAAGAAGAGCAATCTCGGAGTACAACTCAAGCACCTTGGCTATGAGGCAGCCTGCCGCATCACAACTACGAATGGGAGCCAAGATGGGTGGGCATTGAAGTCACCCCCTATGAGAATTGGCTCGTGTGCTGCAGCAGCACAGACTTCACTAATATCTAAGCTTCTACAGTTTGGCCTGCTTTACACATTGTACAGCTTGACGGGACCACCTGGCCAAATGGATCTCAATGGCAAGGAATTTAACACCTCCACACCGCATAGAATCGGCGATCAAGGAGCACGGATAGTCGACTTCACAAGGGTAATCCCGATCCCTGGTGCCTTGCGTACTCGGCAGCACAAAGGGATGATATCTCAAGAAGCGAATAGTATACTCCGTTCAAGTCTCCTGGAGCATGACAATGTCAATGTTCCGAGATTGCATGATCGCTTGGAGAAGGGCGTTACTTATGGAAAAGTTATTTATGTTCCACTGCAGTATGCTTAGATTAGAAGCCATTATGCTAATTTCAGTCCATAAAGTCTGTGTCGTCAACGACGTCGACATAATTAGTCTCAATGTCCAACGCCCCAGTTTGGGAAACGTCAGACATTTCGGAGTCTGACAACTCCTTGGTTGATATCCTCCCTTGACTCGTCATTGTCATCAGGACAGGTCGAGCCATTAGTAGGGCTGGGTCTCCCAGGAGGTGGAGAGCCCCTGGTCGCCTTGACCTTCACTCTGGACTGTCGTGGCTTCCTCACCCTTTGGTGTTTGGGTGCAGGCTCTGTCAGTGTGGTCTTGGGTGGGGAGACAAGTTTCGCCCTGGGGGTTTGTGGGGAGAGGAGTTTCGCCCTCTCGCCCAGAGTTGGAGTAGGTGTTGAGGCCATTAAACTTATCTCCCTCTCCTTCAAGGCAGCGACAGTCTAAGTCATTGCCGTCATGGCGACCATGACTGCCTTCTCCGTCTCCTCACTGGTCCTCCCCAATGCTTTTGCAACTGCCGTGATGACTCTGTAAACTGAGTTGGTCTTTCCTTTCCTGGGGAAGACTTTGTGATGTTCCCAGACCCCTTCCGGGTCTGTTTCCGTCTTGGAACTTCCACCAGAGCCGGAAACTCCTTTTGCGGGGGATTATATAAAGAATAATGATAATGAAAATAATAAGAACCAGAATAGTGATATGGATGATATTGGTAATTCTAAAAAAAAATATATATATATATATGTATATATATATATGTATATATATATATATATATATGTTTATATATGTATATATATATATATATATATATATATATATATATATATATATATATATATATATATATATTTATATATATATATATATATATATGTATATATATATATATATATATATATATGTATATATATATATATATATTTATATATATATAAATATAATTTTCATTATCTATGTATATATATATATATATATATATATATATATATATATATATATATGTATATATATATATATATATATATATATATATATATATATATATATATATATGATTACATAAAGAATAAAATATCAGCAGTGGTGATACTGAAAATTATATTTATAACAAAAATTGCTGTAAGAATAAAAGCGATGACTATAAGCAATACTGATGATCTTGATGATGAAAACGATGGTGATTATGATGATGATAGTAGTAATAATGATTCAAATAATAATGCTAATAATAAGAATAACAACGACAGTAATGAAGATTATGATAATAATAGTAACAAAATTACTATTACTACCAATAATTCCGCATTTACAATGAAAGTCATGAATGGTTCATGACGCCAATTTTGAAAGTAATTTTTTTTTTTTTTTCATGATGATCCTATTGATAATGATGATTGAGATGATGATGTCGATAACGAAGAAGAAAATGATAGAGATAATGGTAATGATACTGATGATAATGATATTGATAATGATGGTATTGGTAATAAAGAAAATAATGATAATATCAAACATAATCATTACAGTATATATTGATGATGTAGAAGATGATGATAATGACGATAATAATTATGATAATGACGATACTAATAGTAAGGATAATGGTAATAATGATTACGATAATAATAACCACTATGATAATGATAATTATAACAACTATGACAAAGTTGTTGATATTGCCCACTATAATCCTGAACATAATGATAGTTATAACCATGATGATAATGATAATATTAACAATAATGCTAATAATGATGACGATACTTGTAACGGTAATAATAGCAAGGATAATGATATGGATATCAATGAAGATATTGATGGTAACAATGGCAATGGTAATGATAATTAAAATCATAATTATCATCACTACTATCATTAAGATTATGATAATGATTATAATGATATTGGCAAGGATAACAAGCATAATAATAATGAAAATATTTGATATTTGATGATGATGATACAACCACAAATAATGACAATCATAGTGATATTAATGATAACATTAAAATTAGTGATGATAATAATGATAATGATAACGATGGGGATGATACTACTACAAATAATGACAGTAATGATAATATTAATGACAATATCAGTTTTGATAATAGCTATTATTCTGATAGTAATAAAAATTATCAAAAGGATAATAATTATTACGTTAAGAACTATCGTTATAATGAAAACATAACAGACAAAATCTAAAAAGGTAAGAAACAACCGTAATAAAGATATAAATCTATCTAAGATATGGAAATAAAACGAAAAAAACAACAACTAAACAGCAAAACATTAAACCAAACAAAACAAAAAATAAATAAATAGATGAATAACCATTATACAAGTTTAACGAGACATCAGTCAGGACCTTTCGAAAAAAAATACAGGAAGATTAAGGGAAAGTTATCTCTCCATTAGGATCCAACCATTTATTACAAAATGGAAAAGAATATATGAATACTCTTTTCATATTGCATAAAATTTCTGTTGCAATCTCGGACGCATGACGGTCTAATTAGGGATTTGCAAGCAGTGATATGCATTTTTGTATAGGCTGATTGACGACCAGTCCAGGAGCTACTTTAACACTAATGAGTTCTGGTGGGAAATTTATATATATATATATATATATATATATATATATATATATATATATATATATATATATATATATATATATATATACTTATATATATATATATATATATATATATATATATATATATATATATATATATATATATATAGAGAGAGAGAGAGAAGAGAGAGAGAGAGAAAGAGAGAGAGCAAGAGCAATATATATATATATATATATATATATATATATATATATATATATATATATATATATATATATATCTGGTAACGAGTAGGAGAGGTTTCAGTGTTAAGTCTCACGATATTAAGTGTAAAATTATGTATATCCAGTGATCCGTGGCGGCAGAGCATAAGGTGAAAATATCTATGAATGTCTAGAGAGCATATACGATCGAAATAGCCAAAAGTACCACAATTTAAATGAAGGAAACATCAAGTTATACCATCTATTATAGTGTTTTGCAAATATAATGCTTGTGAAAACATCTGAGAATGTCTGAATATATTTCCAATATAAAATCATACCATCCAAACAAACCAACAAAAAAGAGTGAAATATCACTTAACGCTCCCATAGTGCCACCTTAACACCAGTGCCAAGGGTCAAAGGTGATTAACCACCATCCAACATATGGCCTGAGTAAAATCCACTCCTAGTTCGTGAGTACATTATACTATAAAATCATATATATTATGTTTTCAGTGTTCATAAATCTAATCATGCAACCACACTAAATATCAGACTGGAAAATTATTCGTAATGAAAGCCAAACAAAAGATATGGCATCACCATAGTCAAGGCCACACCAGGACGCCCAAGCTGTTTAGGTACCAACTAGTAATGACCTCTCCAAATTGTTGCCAGAGATATGTATACCACTGCCAACTATATATATATATATATATATATATATATATATATATATATATATATATATATATATGTATATGTGTGTGTATATGTATATATATGTATATGTGTATATATGTATATGTGTATATATGTATATGTGTATATATGTATGTATATGTATATATACTTAAACAAATTATAATGCATGGGCACATTATAATTCACGTGCGTGTGTGTGCACGCGTGGACGCTGATGTGTATGGGTGCTATATGCATGCATACGGACGTAGACAAATGCTTAGAGTATGTGTATAATTGCTTATTTGTATATATAGGCGTCTATGCTGTACATTATATATATCTATATATAGTAGCGAATCTAAGTGCGGGCACGGGAGTGCGCATAAACATGCAAACATGCATTGTTGCGTAGGCCCTGCACGTATATATAAACAAATGTCCATTCTCACATGAGTAGACCGGAAGGTCGTGAGATAGATCGGTGGATACAAAGATCTCCTAATAACATGCGAGACTAACTCAAACGTGTTATTGGAGATTAATGGTAACTCCGGACTAAAATTACTCCCCCCACCATGCACAAAGCCGCCAGGTGGGGGTACCAAGCCACACACCTCTTAAATATGATTTCCCAGTCAAGACAATGGCCCTCATTCCCTGGAAGCGAAGGAGCCCCTGGTCACGGCGGCGGTCAGGATTGCTCCGGAGCAGAGGGCGCTAAGAATATCCGGTTAGACCCAGGCCGCCTAAAGATGATGAATTTATGCTTATACAATGTAAGGACCCTGAGAACAGAATCTGGGATATTATAGGACTTTCTGAAGTTAGGAGACTAGGCGAAGAGCAAAAATTACTAAATGATGGGCACTTATTATACTGGCGAGGTAAACCCTTGGATAGCAAACAAGAATCAGGAGTAGGTTTCTTAGTTCACAAGCGACTTGAAAAGAATGTTAGGGAATTCTAGAGTGTGAGCGAAAGAGTGGTTTCTGTAATACTGAAACTAAACAACAGATATAGCCTAAAAATTATCAATGTGTACGCTCCTACCAGCAGTCATAGTGATGAGGAGATAGAGAGCTTCTATGAAGATGTGCAAGCAGCTACCGATAGAGCAAAATCCCATTTTACCGTGATTATGGGGGATTTTAATGCCAAGGTAGGCAGAAGGGAAAGATGGAGAAATATCGGTTGGGAAACATGGAGTGGCACCAGAAATGAGAAGGCAAAGGCTGATAGAATTCGCCAGCTCGGTATAAATGAATACATTCTTCGAAAAGAGACCCGGGAGGAAATGGACAGGGAAATCACCATCTGGTATTAAAAAACGAAATTGACTTCATAATCACCAATAGGCGTGACATTGTACAAGACGTAACCGTTATCAATGAAGTAAATGTCGGTAGCGACCATAGACTGGTCAGGAGTAAAGTTAAGTTATAGCTAAGAAGGGAACGAAAC
>BOPN01008695.1:37656-41612 GCA_017312705.2 Penaeus japonicus | reverse complement strand
ACCACCGTGCATGTCAACACTGGTTGCCAAGGGACAAGTATGTGCTACAATATTCATGCATGACCACACCGTCGCATGATCCAGTGGCGTGGCGACACGTGTTTGGATTCCGAATTTTGTGGGCGTACGGAGCACCAATGATTAGCTTGATCTAAAGGATGTCCGTATGATAATAATTGTACCTACACTTTATGTTGTGATATTTATTTCTTTATATGTCTTCTGTTTAGTATTCTTATCATCGTATTGTTGTTAGTTCTACGTTTTTGTATTTTGATCTCTGTCTCTATATCTACTGTATTGTATTTATGTGAATTTGGAATTATTGTCTATGTACTTTATATTTGGATATATATTTTCATATCTGTTTTATGTACTTGTTTTCATATCTATCTTTGTTTTGTGTCTACAAAGGAATTTATATTTAAATATGGAAAATGAGTACAATCTATAAATCATTATCTTGGTCCTGCTTTATGGATGAATATCAATCTATAGATAACTATATCGTTATTGTATCTTCAAGTCACATATCTTTCTAGTCAGACCTATATCTATGTCTATATCTATTCATCCGTATTGTATCTATATATGTATCTCTTTCCATATGTGTATAACAATTACAGGGCAACGATTCTATTTGTTTTGTTTGTACATATGTGTCTTTGCATACAGCTATTCGTATGGTGACTTTATATACAGTTGATATATCAATAGGTAGGGGAATATAGAGATAAATAGACAGAACGATATATAGACATATAGATAGACAGGTAGAGAGAGAGGGAGAGATAGATAGATAGATAGAGAGAGAGAGAGAGGTAAAGAGAGAGAGAGAGAGAGGTAAAGAGAGAGAGAGAGAGAGAGAGGTAAAGAGAGAGAGGTAGAGAGAGAGAGAGAGAGAGAGAGAGAGAGAGAGAGGTAAAGAGAGAGAGAGAGAGAGAGAGAGAGAGAGAGAGAGAGAGAGAGAGAGAGAGAGAGAGAGAGGTAAAGAGAGGTAAAGAGAGAGAGAGAGAGAAAGAGAGAGAGACTAACAACACCAGTGACAGAGGCAGAGTTAGAGAGATGGATAAATACAGATAGGCATTGCAAGCAAGCAAGCACGGGCTCAAGCACACAGTACCAAACGGGAGCCAGGCATGCATATTCCTCTTAGGGGAAAACAAAGACTAAAATATGCCTGCCCAATCTATATGCAAATTGTGCTGTAGATATTCCTTTCTTTTCAATAAACAAGTTATTTAGCGAGGCGGGGCTATGCATGCGCTACAGGAGATACAGATATATACATCAGATCTGTATTTAAATGTTTATGAGTTGAGATAGATTATTAGTTAAGGGCCACCTGAGTAAAGTCGTCATGATTTTGTCAAGAGACTAAAAGTAGATGATTTTTTTTTTTCGAAGATTTTTTATGTTTTTCCCTCCGGTATATGTTTTTCATCTGCTCTTTCTCTCCTTTTCTCTCTCTTTCTTTTCCCTGTTGCGTGTGTCGCATGTAGACATACACGCAAGCACAGGCACACACACACACACACACACATATATATATATATGTGTGTGTGTGTGTGTGTGTGTGTGTGTGTGTTTGTACGTTAGATGTATAACCCTTCATTCTCTTGTAAATGTAAAGGTAGATGAATAAACGGACATTTAAGTACCGTGCAATTATTCTCCTTTCCAACTACAGTTAGCTTAATATCTTCTTAAAAAAAAGAAGAGAGAAAAAAAAGGTAAATAAAATAAAATAAAAAATAAACCCACACCCTATTCGACATATGCGAAATGTCCTTTCATTTCCCCACACAGCTGCACCCTTTCTCCTGTCCCCTCCTGATAACACTTTCACCCGCGCCTTCACCTATATACACTAAACCTCAAAATCCACGTTTCCAAATTTACCAAGAGAACCCTCTCCCTCTCCTCCCTCCCTCCCTCCCCCCACCCCTCCTCCCCTGAGTCCTCTCCCATCTCCTCCCTCCCTCCCTCCCCCCACCCCTCCTCCCCTGAGTCCTCTCCCTCTCCTCCCTCCCTCCCTCCCCCAACCCCTCCTCCCCTGAGTCCTCCGCCGGGGTTCCTCTTCCCTAGACTAACCCCGTTGTATCCCTGCCTCTGGATGCCCGAATAACTTACCCTGGCACACCCTCTCCCCTTAGGATTTCCCCTCCTTCCTTCCATCCTTCCACCTCCACTTCCTCTGAAATCTCTCTTTTTCTCATCTTACTCTTGTTTCGGATCACCACTTCTATACCCTCCTTCCTCTAACAATCACTAAATCATCTTTATCTAACAACCACCTTTTCTTAACAACAACTAAATCATCTTTATCTAACAACCACCTTTTCTTAACATCAACTAAATTATCTTTATCTAACAACCACCTTTTCTTAACATCAACTAAATTATCTTTATCTAACAACCACCTTTCCTTAACAACCACCTTTCCTAAACAACCACCTTTCCTTAACAACCACCTTTCCTTAACAACCACCTTTCCTTAACAACCACCTTTCCTTAACAACCACCTTTCCTTAACAACCACCTTTCCTTAACAACCACCTTTTCCTAATAACCACTAAATCATCCTTATCTAACAACCACCTTTCTTTAACAACCAACTTTTTCCTAACAACTACCTTTCCTTAACAACCATCTTCTCCCTAACAACCACCTTTTCTTCTTAACAACCAACTTCTCCCTAAGAACCACCTTTCTTTAACAACCTCTTTCCCTTTCCCCCCCTCCCCCTGCTCAACCCCATTCCAGCCCCTTCCCCATGACCCCCCCCTCCCCCTTCCTCTCTCCCTCTCTCTCTTTCTCTCCAGTAAACTTTCTACCTTTTGAACTATCGAAACAAATACAAATTGCTGGTAAAAAGTTATAGTGAAGAAATAAAACAGATGTATGATGATAGCTAGATTATGATGTGTTTCAAATTACGCCCCCCTTCCTACCACCCCATCATTCCATCCCCTGCCTACTCTCCCCATCTCCTCCCTTCTCTTCCCTTCCGAACAACCCTTCTCCTCCCCTTCCCCACTCCCCATATAATCTTCTCTTCTCCTCTGCTTACAATCCCCTCCTCTCCTCTTCTCCCTCCCTCTTCCTCTGCCCTCCGTCTCTTCTCTCTTCCCTCCTCCCTCCCCTACCCCCTCCCCCTCTCTCCTCTACTCTCCCCCTTTCCTCTTCTCTTCTCCTCCTCTCTCCCTCCTCCTCTCCTCTTCTTTTCACACCGTTCACGACGAGAGTAAGTACAGAGCTTACTTCTTAACCAACTCAGGTTTAGGGTACGAGCGCGAAATCTTATGTGCGTGTGTGTTCGTCTACAATATCCACGAGAGAGAAAATAAATGCATTTCCTATAGAATTTATGGGGTGTTGTGGATGGATACTTGTTGTAGTGATAGATGATAGTATTAGTCTATCTTTTTTTTTTTTCTAGGGGCGGAATTGGGAGGGGCATATCCGTAGATTTGCATAAGGTCTCGTCAGTTCATTATTTTTCACTTCATATCTCTCTTTCGCTCTCTCTTTCTTTTTATTCTCTCTCTTTCATTCTCTCTCTCTCTCTCTCTCATTTATCTCTCTCTCTCTCTCTCTTTCTCTCTCTCTCTCTCTCTCTCTCTCTCTCTCTCTCTCTCTCTCTCTCTCCTCCCTCTTCTCTCCCATCTTTTCATCTCCCTCCTTTCACTTACTTTTCTGTTTATTGTTTTTCTCCTTCGCAGTTAAGGGATGCAGGACGCGGATAGCCACGCCCATTACACGGTCTCGCCACGAAAAATCACTCCCTATCTTTCTCTCCCCCAACCATCCACTTTTCTCCCATCCCCTCCTCTCCCCTAGTCCCTCCTCCACCCCTCCCCTCCCCTCCCCTCCCCACTCTCGATGTGAATTCTATTTTTTTCTACTATTATCTCTCCTTCTTCCTCTCTCTTCTCCCTCTACTCACTCGCTCA
>BOPN01008695.1:15000-17500 GCA_017312705.2 Penaeus japonicus | reverse complement strand
CAACGGTATTGTATTTACCTTGATATTCCCAACGGTATTGTATTTACCTTAATTAATATTCCCAACGGTATTATATTTTCCTTGATATTCCCAACGGTATTGTATTTACCTTGATATCCCCAACAGTATTGTATTTACCTTAATATTTCCAACGGTATTGTATTTACCTTGATATTCCCAACGGTATTGTATTTACCTTAATTAATATTCCCAACGGTATTATATTTTCCTTCATATTCCCAACGGTATTGTATTTACCTTGATATCCCCAACGGTATTGTATTTACTTTAATATTTCCAACGGTATTGTATTTACCTTGATATTCCCAACGGTACTGTATTTACCTTAATTAATATTCCCAACGGTATTGTATTTACCTTAATTAATATTCCCAACGGTATTGCATTTACCTTAATATTCCCAACGGTATTGTATTACCTTAATTAATATTTCCAACAGTATTGTATTCGTCTTAATATTCCCACCGGTATTGTATTTACCTTGATATTCCCAACGGTATTGTATTACCTTAATTAATATTCCCAACGGTATTGTATTTACCTTAATTAATATTCCCAACGGTATTGTATTACCTTAATTAATATTCCCAACGGTATTGTATTTACCTTGATATTCTCAACGGTATTGTATTTACCTTAATATTCCCAATGGTATTGTATTGACCTTAATATTCCCAACGGTATTGTATTTACCTTAATATTCCCAACGGTATTGTATTTACCTTAATATTCCCAACGGTATTGTATTTACCTTAATATTTCCAACGGTTTTGTATTTACCTTGATATTCCCAACGGTATTGTATTTACCTTAATTAATATTCCCAACGGTATTGTATTTACCTTAATTAATATTCCCAACGGTATTGTATTTTCCTTGATATTCCCAACGGTATTGTATTTACCTTAATATTCCTAACGGTATTGCATTTAACTTAATATTCCCAACGGTATTGTATTTACCTTGATATTCCCAATGGTATTGTATTTACCTTGATATTCTCGACGGTATTGTATTTACCTTAATTAATATTCCCCACGGTATTGTATTTACCTTAATATTCCCAACAGTATTGTATTTACCTTGATATTCCCAATGGTATTGTATTTACCTTGATATTCCCAATAGTATTGTATTTACCTTGATATTCCCAATGGTATTGTATTTACCTTAATTAATATTCCCAACGGTATTGTATTACCTTAATATTCCCAACGGTATTGTATTTACCTTGATATTCCCAATGGTATTGTATTTACCTTGATATTCCCAATGGTATTGTATTTACCTTGATATTCCCAATGGTATTGTATTTACCTTGATATTCCCAATGGTATTGTATTTACCTTGATATTCCCAACGGTATTGTATTTACCTTAATATTCCCAACGGTATTGTATTTACATTGATATTCCCAATGGTATTGTATTTACCTTAATATTCCCAATGGTATTGTATTTACCTTGATATTCCCAATGGTATTGTATTTACCTTGATATTCCCAACGGTATTGTATTTACCTTAATTAATATTCCCAACGGTAGTGTATTTACCTTAATATTCCCAACGGTATTGTATTTACCTTAATTAATATTCCCAACGGTATTGTATTTACCTTGATATTCTCAACGGTATTGTATTTATCTTAATATTCTCAACGGTATTGTATTTATCTTAATATTCCCAACGGTATTGTATTTACCTTGATATTCCCAACGGTATTGTATTTACCTTGATATTCCTAACGGTATTGTATTTACCTTGATATTCTCAATGGTATTGTATTTACCTTAATTAATATTCCCAACGGTATTGTATTTACCTTGATATTCCCAACAGTTTTGTATTTACCTTGATATTCCCAACGGTATCGTATTTACCTTAATATTCCCAACGGTATTCCTGTTACTTGGTGATAGCAATAATTTTGAAACATTTTACTTATCTCTCTACAAAGCAGCATTTTGATCAATGGATAGATAACAACAGCTCTGATACTGTCATATATAATGTGAATTCATTCATTAAAGCAAGTAATATGAATGTGTGTTTATTATTTTAATATTCATACTACATATTGGACATTTTATTTTAACGCGTTCATGTAGTATTTACCATTACAATAACAATGAAGATACTAAAGATATTATTGTGAAAGCTACTTCTCCTAATAATGATGATAAAGATAGTAATAATAATCATAACAAGAATAATAGAAATGATAATGATAACAATGCTGATAATAATAATGATAATAATAATAATAAAGGTGATAATAATAATCATAACAACAATAATAAAAATGATAATAATAACAATGCTGATAATAATAATGATAATGATGGTAATAAAGGTGGTAATATTAATCATGACAATAATAATAAAAATGATTATAATAACAATGCTGATAATAATAATGATAATAATGATAATGAAGGTGGTAATAATAATCATAAGAACAACAATATAAATGATAATA
>BOPN01008694.1:35000-37500 GCA_017312705.2 Penaeus japonicus | reverse complement strand
CGGCGGAGCGCGCTGGGGAAGGGGGCTGGGGAGGAGAGAGTGGAGAGGGCGGGGGGAGGAGGAAGAGGGAGGAAGGGGAGGGGAGGGAGGGGGGAATCAACTCTCGATCGGGTCCGAGCCTGATTTAGGCGTGAATGTCAGTGAAAACCGCACGTCTGTCTGTGTATTCCCTCGACGACAGACTTAATTTCTTTTTACCGTTATTTGACACGGGGTGGCCCTTTGTTTACTTTCTGTTGCGCATCGCCATCTTACGGAGATGATAACTGGGTCACCTATTTTATCATTATTGTTATTGTTGTTATTACTACTAGGTTTACTATTGTCGTTATGACTGTTGTTAGAAGTACTATTATGAGATATTAATAATAGTGATGATGATAATTATAATAATTATTATTATTTTTATTACCATTATCATTATTATCATATAAAATCTAGATTAAGAAATTTAGCTGATACGCCAAAGTGCATAGAAACAAAATTGTGTTTATATAAACACGAAATAAAAACGCAATCAATTAGATTAAGACTTTTGGAGATAATAATAATAAAAAAAAACATGTAACAAAACAAAAATTATCCACCTATGCTTGATGTGAGCATTAAGATCACAAGTAAAAAAAGGGCATAAGACATAAACAAAAGAAGGAGAGAAGCAATTTGAAAGTTAGAAAGAGAAAGGCAAAGTGCTGGAAGGAAAGAGGAGGATGGCGGAGAGATGAGAACAGAAGCGATAAGAGAAGCGAATGAGAATGAAGTCTCGAAGAAGGAGAAGCAGAAGAGGACATAGAGAAGAAGAAGAGGGAAGGATGAAAGTGATAACTAGAAGGAGAATAAATCAATCAGAAAGATGGGAAAAAGAAATATACATGTATACATATATACATACATACAAACATACATACATATATACATATATATATATATATATATATATATATATATATATATGTATATACACACACACACACACACACACACACACACACACACACACACACACACACACACACACACACACATATATATATATATATATATATATATATATATATATGTATATATATATATATATATATATATATATATATATATATATATATATATATATATATATATATAAGTTAGGGAGAAGAAGAACGAAAAAAAGATCATCCAGAGGAGAAACCAGAGAATCAGAAGTAAGACGAAAGAAGACAAGAGAAGAGAAGAAAGAAAAAAGTGGCGATTCTTGCAGTTGTCTCTCAGCCGCGGGTGACGAAGAGACGCCATCAGCTGTACAAACGCTTCATCAAACGCTAACACAAGAGCGCGATGCCAAGTCCAGCCCGGGCGGTCGGGGAATTACACTATACGACACAGGGACTTCTTCACATTTGGTTTTTCCTTTGCGTTTTGTTATTAGTGGGTGGAGAGAGAGAGAGAGAGAGAGAGGGAGAAGAGAGAGAGAGAGAGAGAGAGAGAGAGAGAGAGAGAGAGAGAGAGAGAGAGAGAAAAGTAGACGAGAAAGCAATATGACGATATACCTTTTTAAATTAGCTTTCGCTTGTTTTCAGTCGTTCCCTATCACTTCCATATATCTCTATTAATCAAGATATATCTGCCATTCCCTTATACATCTTGCTATAGAATCATGGTCTCGTCTAAATCCTCAATATCCGTAAATTTCACATTATTTCATCTCCCTCGTCGTGTTCTTAAGAACCATCAACTAATCCTCCCCGTTTCTTTATCTGAAAACTGACATTTGAGCTTTCCATTACCTACTTCGCGGACATGGCATGTGGAGACAACACTTTCATGACTGCTTAAAAGAGAGGAAAAAAAAAGAAGAAGAAGAACTCGTCGCGTTCAGCCGAGAAGAACGAACCGGTGCGTCATCCTCTTTCCGAACCGCTCCTGCGAGTCGAGCCAGAAGAACATCGCAGAACCTTCTGGTGCGAGGGGAGGGGTGGAGAAATGAAGACATTGGAAAGCACTTCATTTCTGATCTCTAAATGCTGGACGGATGAGGTGTAAGTCGGTTGGTGCGTGGCGTGTCGGCAAGGATATTATTTTAGTCTTGTAGTCCCTTTGCGGCTTTTAGTTTAGTTTTCGAAGGTTGTTTAGTTTAGGTCAGTCAGTCAGGTGTGTAAGTGTATGAGAGAGGTGGGGAAAGGCGAGAAAGAGAGAGAGAGAGAGAGAGAGAGAGAAAGAGAGAGAGAGAGAGAGAGAGAGAGAGAGAGAGAGAGAGAGAGAGAGAGGGGGGGAAGAGAGAGAGAGAGAGAGGGAGAGAGAGAGAGAGAGAGAGAGAGAGAGAGAGAGAGAGAGAGAGACAGAGAGACAGAGAGACAGAGAGACAGAGAGAGAGAGAGAGAGAGAGAGAGATAGATATATAGATAGATAGATAGATAGATAGAGAGAGAGAGAGAGAGAATAAAGGGAGAGAGAAGGGAAGGAGGAATGGAGTATATATGAGTGAGAGTGAACAAATTTTGAATGAGTTTTGTTACCGTTA
>BOPN01008694.1:25000-30000 GCA_017312705.2 Penaeus japonicus | reverse complement strand
TGATTTTGAAGTTGCTAGTTGCTCTCTATAAAACTTCTTCCTGAAAAAAGTGCTGCCTAAACAGTAATGCTAACTTTGCATGAAAGAGATCAGAATTAGTATCTAAATATGGCTTCTCCCTTTGAGGGTACCTGTTCAATCATAAACAAGAATGGCACATTCAATTTTGTTTTTGTCAGCAACCTGCTTCTTTATCTCTTGTGAAATAAATACTCAAAGAATGTAATACAATGAAATGAACTACTGAAACTCTGAAAATTGAGGATAAATGCATGAAAGTGTTTCTAGTAATTCCATATGTTAACTGGGCAAGTTGTGCAATACGGTACAATTTAAATACCAATAATTTAATTGGCACCTTATCAATTTGCAGTGAAAACCTACTGAGTAATTAAATACTTTTCATTTTGAAATCCAGGTATGTTTCTTAAATTGTAAATGAAGAACATTAATCCTGGAATTAACATGCACCAACTTCCTGTGGTACTTTTTACAATATAGATCTTGAGTGTTTCTAACTTTTATCTACTTGGATAAAGGAACTGTTCTCTCAAAGTGATTCTACTTGAGACTGAATGTTAACATTTAGAACATGGAATATATACACTACTGAAGAGAAATTAGATACAATAATACATAATTAAACTGTCCAGTGTTGTAAGCTGCCATTCAAACATTTGGTACGAAACCATTCTATACTGAACGAAAGTCCCTTGATATCACCTTCAAGTTTTAATATCCCTGGAGGGCTCTATAATTTACACTCCCACAAGATGAAAACATGAATTATCCCTTTTACAGGATTTCTTTAACATGGCACTTCCTTGTAAGGTATACAAAGTAATGATTAGTTTATAGCCACAATAAGGCAGCCCTTCACAATGTCATTTCTCTTAATTCTCTATCTTCCTCATCCCTAAATAAGATGATATCAATCACATTAAACGATACCTTAAAGTTTCCAAAATGGATGACCATGGACAACACAACATATATTCATACAAGGAAAGTAGAAAAGAGTAAGGTCACCTACACATCACAAAGTACATATGAAATACTACTACTACAGTATTAGCAGCTTTTACATATCTAAAACACCAAATACAGACACTAGTTCTATTTTTAATAGAGAGAATCCATCAGACATTAATACTCAAAGAGTTTCCTAGCCTTAACTTAGACATAAGAAGATGAATTTCGGAGATACACAGGAAAAAGAAATCAACTGTTTTAAGAAATGGAGTCTGTTTAATTTATAAAAATTAATTTTATGGACGATATTCTTTGTTACTTGATCCTGTGTATCAGCTCATTCAATGTTCCGAAAGCAGGCATTCAGGAGGCTAATGATGAATACGTTTTTATAATACCACTGAAGCAATTCATACATTTGAAAAGGTGACAGTTAACAATGAGTTCTCTGTACATTTTAAACATTGACCCAATGATAAAAAGAACTAAAAGAAAAGGAGACAGAATGAAAAAAAGAACTAATGAAATTGTCAATTGCATGAGTTGTGTTGTGCTAATTAGAGATGTCTTATAGCATTCAGGTACTTTTAAAACCTTACAGAAAAGTGCATATTGTCACACAAAAAGCTTGAAGAGGCAGATAATAATACATCTAATACACACAATGATATTCATCAAGGAGATTCCATGATTTTAGGTGAGTATTTTCATCCAATGCTGTGACTGTCAACTGTTCTTTCCCTAAACAAAATTTTAGTCTGTGGCGGCCTTCTTGGTGAAGGCGGTAAGGGACGACATTTCCGAAGGTTCTGTGGCCAGGCGACTGAATTCGATCTCCTCCCCTGTGCTGCTCTGTGTATCTGCATGGGAAAGGTAAGCTATTAGTAATTGTATGGAATATTTTTACCCTTTGGAAATGGAGTCATAATTCACCACATATCGTAACAGTGCGACATGAAGTCAAACCAATATTACACTAGATCAATTTCTAGAAAATACTAAATGTTATGAATATTTTCCTTACACACAAAATAACCTTATGATTATCCAAACATTTTCTAAACCAAATTGAAATAGGTATTGTGATTGAAAATAATATTGCAGAAATTATTATCTATACTTGTTCCTCCTCTTATTAACTATGACTCCATGATGCATTTAAAGATGTATCATTGCAAAGTCCTAAAAATATATGATGGTAGCTGCAAAAAATACCCAAGGAAAAAACTGACAATAAATAAACCAGTAATCACATATGTTAGATCAGAATCATACATGAACAGATAGCACATTAAGGTTATTTTTCACATGGATAAAATATACTATAATGGCAATGACATCAACACTATTTGTGGCATGACTTCTGTATATGTTTATACATAATGACTGATGACAAAGAACTTAACCAAAGGGAACATGATAATGTGGTTGGTCAGCTTTATATAGTGACTGTTTGAGGAGGGAGGAGGGAGGAGGGAGGGAAGAGGGAGAAGAAGGGAGAAGGAGAGGGGAGGAGGGAGGAAGAGGGGGAAGAGTAGCAGCAGGAGGGGGAGGGAAGGAGGAGGACAGAAGGAGAGAGAGGAGGAAGAGGAAGAAGAGGAGGAAGAAGAAGAAGAAGAGGAAGAGGAAGAAGAGGAGGAAGAAGAAGAAGAGGAAGAGGAAGAAGAAGAAGAAGAGGTAGAAGAGGAAGAAGAAGAAGATAAGGATGAGAATAAAGAGGGAAGAGGAAGAGGAAGAGAATTAGGGAGGTGGAAGAGGGATGGGGAAGTAGAAAAAGGAGGAGATTAGAGAAGGCGTAGAAATATAAATGAAAGAAAAATAGATGGAGAAAAAGAAGTAAAAATATTCCCTTCATAGTTTTTCTTTATTGTAACTCAAACTTCATCTACATTATGATATCTGATAAAATATATGCAAGTGTAGTTGTTAGTTGTGGCTGTTCATGCAATGAAACAGATGATTAAATAAAATGATGGTTCAACAATTTTTCCATGAAATATATACTAGATAAACTTGCTTCTTCTGATGAGGGATGGTGCCACACTTAATCTTTAATTAGACACTTGTATCAGCATGATGAATGCTAATGCACAACAGCAAGACAATGGAGGATGAGACATATTTGAATAGAAGCAAGTTCATCAGCTGTAACAATGGAACCTATGTTGATTCCCAAAATGAATGCCTCATTTCACTCACTAAGCTCTTTGTATTATACTGTACATCTAATCTGTTTCAGACAGTGTTTTCACTTAACCCATTGCAGACGGGGGATAGATTCGCTCGTCCAATCTCCAGGATGGGTTTTATTTCAGAGCGAGGCAGCTTGAAGCATCATAATTGGAATCTTCCCACTCTTTCAGTCACTCATAAATCTAGAGCCATTTTTGTGTTTTATGTCTTGTGTGTTTTATTGTGTTTAGAGACTTATATATGCCATATGACAGGCTCTATCAAGGCTACAGTTGACTAAAATTGTAATATATGATTCATATCAGCTCATTATTTTCTTTATACAAAGTATGATAGAAGTATTGCTGTCTTATGGGGGGTCAAAAAGAAACTTTATTTTTTTCATATTTTATGAAACATATAACCACCTACATTGAAGATAACATGAAGAGGTAGAGAATAGGAAGGAAACCTGTGCTTATGACAGTGAGTGCCACAGTAAAAGGCATCCCTATTGGCACAGGAGCATATTTTAGACACTGGGTATGGTTTGAGTCAACTTCCTCATTTCATTCTTGTTCAATATTACGGTAATTATAGCAATTATGACTGCAATTGCCATCATCACTCACTCCTTACTCATACCACAATAAAATAGCACAATGATCCAAAATCCCAGAACGTTATGTACGTCATGACACCCGTCGTCAGGTCAAAGCTCCTGTGTCATGTATATCATGACACCAGTCTGCAATGGGTTAATGCTTATGGACTGTCATAGTTATATTTACTGCTTCAATTGCAGAGACATTCCTTTGAACGGTTACTGTTACACCTGGATGAAAACACTCATGAAAAGTGATACACAATCAATTTTGCATCAATGAAAAGCCTTGCCTTATCAAAATTAAAGGCAGACATTCAAATTTCATGAAACCATCAGACAAGGCTATCATCTGATGCTGACAGAGATATATGTAAAACTAACATTGTCTGGAATCATAGGTGTAGGGAAATTGGTGGTGTACCTGTACCAATATCTTTATGAGGTTATAGTATTGAAGAACATATACTGTAATTTCAAAATTATACTAATAAATATTTTCCAAATCAATGCTCTACAGTTTTCCCTCTACCTTTGTTTTGTTTTTTTCTTTTTCCATAACTGCAGATGGTCTGGATTTTTACCCTGTCAAAATTCAGACTACGGACTACAGGTATTGTATGCAAACAAAAGGTTCATCTGGACAAAGTGGAATTAATATGTTGGAGTTAATCAGATAAGGGCAAAGTCCTATTAGAAAAAACAAAAACAAAACAAATATATATATATATAAATGTAATTCATGATCCTGCTGAACTAACTGGGGCTTACCTCGTGCCAAAAGTGCTCCGTGAATTGAGGCTAGACCTATAAGTGCCAGGAGTGCAGAGGTTAGTGGACAAAGCAAACTTACAGAGGAGTTATGGGGTTAGGTTAAGCAAGTGATGACATCAAGCAAATTCACATGTGATATGTTTTTTGTGTGTATCACTGCTTACGTGCGTGCTTGTACATGTGTGAATTAATGTGCTGGGCATTTGTGAGAATTTAGTTAGTCCGCCCAATATAAGATACCATGCTTGGCAAAATCATGCCAATATTTGCTCACTGGGGTCATATGTTGTGATAACTGGTTTGGTAGCAACAGCATGCTAGATTATTCTTTACATTTCTTTTCTGTTCTCTTACTACTCAGGTTCAAAGGCATGCTAAATCTTTTATCTTACAAGTTATACATCGTTCAAAATAACATGAGATCGTGTAGCAGTGTGACACAGCAACGAAACACATGAGAGTTCACAGATCAAATCAT
>BOPN01008694.1:5000-15000 GCA_017312705.2 Penaeus japonicus | reverse complement strand
TACCTAAGGCTTTATCAAAACAAAATATAAGTATGAGTAGTCAATTATATTTCTCAATTTTCAAAGTCTATTTTCAAAAGGAGTGAATATTTGGATGCTGCATCCTAACCAAACATGTAGAACTTAGTGGAGACCTATACAACTATTAGAATCATAAAGTACAAACATCTCTTTTGAGATAGTGCAATGCAAATATTTGCAGGTGTTTGGTAAGCAAGGTAAGAGGGGAAGTAAATGGGGGAGAAGATGAAATGAAATATGGGGGGTACTATTCAGCCACAGATCCTAGCAAACTTTTCCTGAAGCTTAACTCAGCATTCAAGCACTGTAATCTGTGATGCAATGTTATAAAACAATTAAAGGAAGAATCTTTAACCAAGCCCTCTCAACATGAATGTGATTGATAAAATATCAAGAGAGAAAACTTTAACATGGGCATCAAGTATGTGCACTTACAAACACATTATTTCTCTCACTCACTCACTCAACTCTCTCTCTGAAAGTAACAAACTGCTTAAAAATAAATATATAAATATACAATCAGAAAGCTTAATATCAAGAAAATACATACAGGATATTAACATCAAAGCAATCTTCACAGCAGATGAAGCATTACCACATCCCAGTATAATAAAGAAATACATATATTGCCTTAAAATAGTGGGAGAGAAAAAAAAAAAAAAGGTGCAAAATTCGCCACAAGCAAGGATCTTACCGCAATCTGCCAAGGTCGTCATCAGCCACCGAGAAAGAGAAAGGCAAAAACAAGGGCTGTTGAATATTTCATTGTTAGTCCTCTACAACCTTTTCAATGCATGCTATTTTTATAGTAGCAAATCTGAGGTCAAACCATGCGCACAAACTGTACTCAGTAATCACTCAAAATGATTTACATGAATAGACGAAGGCAGTACTATATTCAGGTAATATCAATATGCACAGTATAATTCAACTTACTTTTAAAATGTTCCTTATATTGCATAATAAATAATAACAGACCTATTCGTACAATTTTGTAACTATTTGGAAACATGTATGTGTGTAAGTGTAAGTGTATATGTATGTGTGTGTGTGTGTGTGTGTGTGTGTGTGTGTGTGTGTGTGTGTGCGTGTGCGTGTGCATGTGCGTGTGCGTGTGCGTGTGCGTGTGCGTGTGCGTGTGCGTGTGCGTGAAGTTGCTTGTGTATGGGTGCACTCATATGTAAGTGTGTGGCGTGTGTGTATGGCATGAATGTGTGTGGTGTGTGTGTCTGTTTGTGGCTATACGTGGTCTGTATGTGTCTGTGTATGTCTCTGCTTACTAATCAGAATTCACACTGAAAGCCTATCCAAATATCTTTACAGTTAGTGTTAACACCTATTCATCTCTGCACGAAATCCGATCAATACCCACCATCAGATGTTCTCCCGCAAAGATGAGCCAGAACGAGAGCAAGGAGGCATAGAAAAGACCCTGCCTGATGTCACTGACCACGGTCATCCAAGGGCAGTCAAAGGCTAGGGTTAAGTATTCCAGGGGACCTGAAATTAATACATCAAGGTTCAGCATGGTGATGGTGATCAATAATAACAATAACAATAATAATGATAATGATAATAATAATAATAATAATAATAATGATGCTGGTGATGATGATACTGATACTGATATTGATAATGATAATAATTAATGATAATAATAAATAACTAATAATAATAACAATATTAATAGTAGTAATGATGATGATGATGATGATAAGGATAATGATAATAATAATAATAGTAATAACAAAAATAACATACAAACCATAATAAGAATAACAATGATAATAAATTATAATAATAATCAATATTGATAATTTAAAAAAAATCAATAATCAATAATTATTAAAATATGTATATATTATAAGCAATAATAATAATGATAAACAACTATCTACTGATGGTAATAAAACTCAGTAACATATTATCTATGACAATAATAATGACAAGAACAATAACAATAATATTAATAACAATAATAATAGTAACAATTATAGTGATAATATTAACCAAAACATCATTTACAACGATGGATAATAATTAAGAGCAGTAGTTAATACTATATGCTAACTAATAGCCAACATTGTTTTTCTTCAGCCATGCTTAGAGGACGACTCACAGTTGAGTAAAGTGAGAGCAGCTCCGAGGACCATGAGCATGTACTCCAAGAGCGCTGGAGGACGAGAGAGCTGCGAGATGCGCCGCCAAAACCAGACCATGATGGCCACGATGATGGGGAAGAAGATGGTCTTGAGTGAAACCCACACTTTGGTGAACCCGCCATTTTGGTGGATGAACTGGAGAGAGAGGAAACGGTGTTGAAGTAAGGAAAATCAAAATACTTGGGCATCTTGAAGCAGATTAGAAACCTTTTTTATGAACTCAACAGGCAATGAGATTACAGCTATTCCATTCTCTGGTTGTAGAGTAATTCACTGTGTCAAGGATCGTTTACTTATTTAGATTTTTCTTCTAGTAACTAAATATATCATTAAAAAATTTATTGTTCCTTAAGGTAACTGTGGATGGAGTGTTACCCATGATAACAAGTGTAAATATCAAAAAGTCTTTTTTTTCTCACATCCTCAAGTTATTCAAAATATCTAAATAAGCATGAAATGTATATTACTAATATATTCCATAAAAGGAACAACTCAATAATTGAACACATGAAGAATAACTGCATCAAAAAATAGCATATCTGATACATTTTTATTAGAAAAAAATGATGCCAGACATAATTATATTCAACAAAAGTCAATTCTGAGGTCTCACTTTACAAGGTATCTATGTTTGTGAACATGCATAACACAAATTATAACTATTCTTATTAACCCACTCACGACGGGGGCATTCCAGCCTTGCATGTCACAATGCTGGGGCTTTCAAACGCTTAGGCCTAAATCAATTAAATGGCTGGCACCATATTGTGCCGCCCCGGCCACGGGCTTTTGAATGACGGTACAGTGGTGTACCACCCCATCTAGAGAGGGTTTAAGAACTATTCAATCATTGATGAGGCTTTGGCCTTTGAACTTACCGCAACCCACACGTCTTTGATGTGACCTAGTTTAGTGTTCATGTCGGTCTCTTGAACCTCGTGTCAACTGGCATCCGGACATTCAACAGATAGTAGTCATGGTGCAGAGATCCCAGTTCAAAGAGTGGCACATGAGAGCAGTTATACATGTAGTCTTTTCAGTTCGATGGAGCAGTCTAACTGTGGCTGCTCAACTAATGAGGCATACTCCGTCCACTTGCCCTCAGGGTCACCTCTATTGCTGTAGCCCAGGCGAGCATCCAGAGTCATCACGGCATTGGGTGCTGTGGATGCAAAATACAACTCAGCATTTTTCCTTCTCTCATCATCATATCACTTTCTTTCTCACTGTTCTATACTCAATTTGCCAAATAGTGAGTTACTTAACACTGAAAAAGAAGGAACTAAAATAAATACTTGCTGTCAAGTCCAAATTGCACATGAAAGGGACTTACCACTTCATCCTCATCATCATAGAGTATATCCAGATGCAACATTGCAATTAGGTTCTGCTGCCAGCGTGAATAATCCAAGTCAAGGCAAAGCTCTTTAAGGAATGGGAATCTGTGAGGCAAGTATGATTTGGATAAAAAGGAACCAAAGTGATCTCTTCAAACTACGACATTCATATTCTAAAAGTTACATGAAACCTTATACTCTGTTTATGGCATTCAGGATTCCAACAGATTAATAATCAGTTCTGATAAATTCAAGTGAGAATACATCATCAAAATGCTTTAAACTCTATAGAGTTTTGCAAAAGAGTTCTCTTATATATTCTTGGTCAGATCTACTTCTTTTTAAAACTGAATTAGCAATTCATCTTCCTAACAATATATACTGGTACATCTGTCCTATCTTCATAAATAATAATAACTCACAAAAGATGGTGAGAATCAACAGCAATCATATTCAGACTGTTACAAAAATAGATATATATATTCAAAGAATCTAAGTAGACTGGGCTTACTCTTAATTGACTTAAATTAAGTAGGGATAAAAGCTTCCCTAACTATTCTCACTAGACATAATTATTCACTTAAAATACTAACGAGCTTCTCCAGCCTTCTATATCACGCTGGCTGAGCTTATAGGAGCCTTTCCAAAGGCTGTTAAGGTCTCTCTAGTCCTTAACTGCACTGTGTTAACAAAGATAACTGACTTACTTGGAAGCTGAAGATAACATCATTAGCACTGATCTTCTGCTCCTGGACAATGATGCTCTCGAAATCACTGATGCTCTTGCACGGCTGCTTTCCGCGACTCCAATACCACTGGGTGTTCTTGTAGTTCTTGTCAATGCATTTGGTGCCCAACATGGACATCACAGAGGACGGTGCCGGTGCTGGGTGAGAGAGAGAGATCATATTGCATTATGTTACATTGCATGGTGCACATTCAATTTTACTGATAGTAAAGCTTTAAGTATAAGCATACTTTTTTCTTCTTTTTCAATAAATCAATGAGAGGGGAATAAAATTAAATACCCCTCTAAAATATTATAGTTAGAACTTATATGAAAACAGCAAAAAATTCTAATAAAGGCTTTAAATCAGTTTTTTACCCTCTTTACCACCAGGCTACCTAGAGTAGGTAGTTCTCACCTCTATGCCCCCAACCTCCTTAAATCTCCAATCAGTCAAAATGCTATTATGATGTGTGTACATGCACGCACGCACACACACACACAAACACACACACACACACGCAATTTCCAGCTAGGAATTAGTGATGTTCCTGACGCGTGTCTCAGCCATAGTAACTTTAGATGTAAACAATGATTTCGAATTGTCAGCTTGGATTTTTTCCCCCAGCAATTTTGCAGTTCTTTATTAATTATTAACCCATTGCGTACGGGTGTCATGACATACATGACGTAGGAGCTTTGGCCTGACGACGGGCGTCATGACGTACACGACGTTCGGGGATTTTGGATCACTGTGCTATTTTATTTTGCTATGAAAAAGGAATGAGTGATGATGGCTACTGCAGTCCTAATTACTATAATTACCGTAATATCGTGCAAGCTTAACGTCCAAAACCTAGATGGCACCACTTTTTTCTAGCACCAGCAGGTGAGAGAGCCTTGAATGGCACCCATCCACGGTCTCTAGCATGCACTGTCTCTATAGAGCGATGGCACACACTAAGTTGATGAACCCTTGCTCTAAAGTACCGCCGATGAAGGATGTGCAGGCAGAACGAGAAGAGGAAGTGACTCAAACCATGCCTAGTGTCTAAAATGTGCCCAGCTAATATGGATGTCTTTCTCATCAGGCACTCACAGTCACAAGCACAGGTTTCATTCCCCTTCCCTACCTCTTCTTGTTATCTTTATTGTAGGTGGTTATATGTTTCGTATTCGTTCATGACAGCACAAAAATACGAAAAAATAAAGTTGCATTTTGTCCTCCCATAAAACAGCAATACTTCTATCACATTGAGTATAAAGAAAATAATGAGCTAATATGGATAACATACTACAATTTTAGTCAACTGCAGCACTGATAGAGCCTGTCATACGGCACATATAAGTCTCTAAACTCAATAAAACACACAAAAAAATAAAACACAAAAACCGCTCTAGTTTTACAATGAATGACTGAAAGAGATTTGGATGCTTCAAATTATATTGCTTCAAGTGGTCTCTCTCTAAAATAAAACCTATCCTGGAGGCTGGGCAAGCAAATTTATCTCCGTCTGCAATGGGTTAATTGATATATTCATTTTACCAAGAGTAGACCGAGAAGATATTACTTGCAGTCCTTTCAGCGTTCTGCGTTTATGCGTTCTACAGTGCCAACTCGTTGATGTAATATTTTCCATACAAGAGAATGTATAAATTTGTTCAAGAAAGTACTGTCTGCGAAGTGAAAAGTACGAATTCAGTAACAGTCTGGTAAAGCAATTTTGTTGCTGACCAAAATTACGTTTTATGAGCTTGCGTTCTTTTGGTTTAGGGCTATTGAAGGTAAGCCTTGTGTGTAGGTATGTTTGCAAGCGTGCATGTGTGTATGTCAATGTGAATTTCTGCTTTTCCAGGTATGTGGTCGTGCTGTTTTGGGTGTTTGTCTGTGTATGCGTATGCCTGTTTATTTGAGCATGTGTATATTGTGTTTGTGTCTGTAGTTCTGTGCGATATGCTTCGTTTCGTGTCACTTCGTTTACTTTATTGAGCAAAAACGTTTTGCAGGATTTAGAGAAACAATTCTCTCAGTCCACCAAATAGGCCAAAGGTAATTAATTATACATTTGATTTTTTTTAACAATTCATTTTATAGCACGCGTTTTTATCCTCTCTAAAGAAAAGATGTTAGTGCTTTTTTATGACTGTTAGGAATATACGTGTGTATAAATGTGTGTGTATTTGTAAAGAATGAGAGAAAGTGACTGTATAAAATAGTGAAGCTAAGTGGTAACATGTTTCGAAAGGTTCCGTTCATCATAATAAGAGAGCGCATCCCGTCCAGATAACAAACAACAAGCAAATTATAAAGACACACATTGTACTTAAGGCTTAAGGATCTAGTTCAAAATGACAAGTTTCATTGTTCTCGCTTTCTCGTAATTGCCATCTTATAATGAAGAGCGTGGCAGTTAACATTCAGTCAGGTACGAAGGAAATTAGATGTTGTGGCATCCAGTATTTCCGAGACTTTTCAGCGATGGGAAATGGGCGTAATTTCACGTTTATTATTATTGTTATTGTTATTTTCAATGTTAAATGTTTGTGTAGATCTTGTGCTGGTCCTTGGTCCAAGTGTGGTAGATTGTAGCAAGTCAGAAAAGAAGTAAGCATGCTATAGCACTTAAAAGGATTGTTCTGTTTTTCTTTATCAAGAGAACTTACCTCTGTCTCTCTATTTTTCGCTCCCGATCTCTGCTTTTCTTTCCCTCCCCTGTCTCATTATCTGGTGGGTGTTTGATTTTCGTCCTCTACCTATTTATATGTACGTATGCTCCGGTGCATCATTAGTTGTTAGTCCTTCAAGTGGAAGTATTTGTAAGAAGCTGCTTGCTTGGAAATTCTCTACTGCTGGGTAGAACTATCGATGTTGACCTAGTATTTTTAGATAACTTATGTTTCCCATTCCTATAGCAATTTCTAGGTTGACACATTAGTGTGAATTCATGTTCTTGCTTTCATCTTCATTTAAGTGTAATTAGTAGTTTTAAAATAATGGATCATTTCATATTGTTTATATTTATTATGTAAATATTATTTACATTTAATCTCAATATCATACATGGAAAGTAAACTGTGAGGAATACTATTAGTGATATCCGCCTCCATTCTGAGGAAAGACTACGGCAGGACCGGAAACTTTGGGGTGTTGAGCCTTGCCGGAGTAGCTGACCTTGGCCACGAATCCCCTGCCGTGGTCAGCTGTATAATCAACCTGTAATTAAAAAGTGATAATGCTGAATATGCAAACTTGAACTAGAAATTGTACTCAATATTAGTTTAAAGAAAAGATAACGGTGAGTCCAAATGGGAGATCCATAATTACGATTTGTTTTCGGCCATCGGGAAGGGCGACGGTGTAGGATCCCCACACGCTGTTGCCGTCAGACTTCTCACTCTGTCCGAAGTTGGTTCCTTTGTAAGCGTCGTTCACAGCGTAGTTAAAGCCGTATGGTATCGGTCCCTGGGGGAGGAAGATAGTTGCCTGGTAAAATCCTCGATACACTAAGAATAATAAAAGAGTTTTCGGAAAATAAAAAAAGTTTTAGGGTTACTTACAGAGGCATACGCTGGTCCATAGTTGTCTGGGTAGGCCTGAGCGATGGCCAACACCACCAGCATTGCAGTAGCCTTGGAAGGAAGTAAACCTTATGTATTGATACCGATATGGCATGAAGGTAGTGTAACAGTAGAATATTTGATTATTTTACGCAATTAATTATATCCAAGGAAGCCTAAAATGTCACTTCATACTGACACCACTGTTACGCAACGAGTTTCTTTTTTCATTTATGAATTCATTAACACTCAAAATATTTTGATGAAATATATTCTGACTTATTATCACACATTGTGAATGATACCGCATTGCAAACACATAAAGATAATTTGCTAAACATACTTGAAAGATCATATTGTAAGTTTGAGGTGATGCTCTGGTGGTCTCTGAAGATAGAATGCTTCTGTGTTGTTCATGCGTCCATTATATACTGGTGATTGTCATTTGAAATGCATTGATGCGATGAAGACCGATTTGCAACCAATTGTTAGATTTATTTTTAACAAAGAATTCTCTAAAATCTGTTTGATATATGCATTTGTTCTTTCGATAAAATTGTTTGTTTTTAGAATTGTGTAGGTATTCACTTGTCAGTAATTTAATTTTCGATATAAAACACGTTTTATGAACTTTATTTATTGAACTTTTATTTTTGCTTTAACTTTGTTAATGAACTGATCATTAGCAATGGTTTTCCGGACAGACATGGACAATGACAATTTATTTTCTTAATATTTGTCTTCAGGAATAACTTAATGATTATTGGTTATGATTAATCACTCCGATGATTATGATTATCAGTGTTAGAATGATATTAATAATTATTGTTGTCATTGTTAGTCAAATTCTTATGAATAGGATTACTTTGATCATTTTGATTTTCATGATTAGGATTATTTTTATTAGGAAATATGCCTGTATCTTAGTACATTTAACATAGTTATACTTTTCCAACGAAAATGTAGTGTTTTCATTATTGCATGCAACCTCTCTTATGTTTACATATTGATTTATGTTATAGTAATATTCTTATATACTTATATTTGTAAAAAGTGTATTTTCTTAAGATAAAGTACAATCATTTAGTTTTATTTTGTGATCGCTTCCTTAGAGAATTTATATTTAAAAAAGTACTTGCGATGGCGTCATATGTATGTGTGTTTGTGTAGGAAGTATCCTGTTATATTGTGTATAAGGGAGGGGAGACACTATACAATTCCACTTTCAATTTATATTCTTGCATTTTAATAAGCTACCCAACGTCACATTTTATCGCCATGACCCTAAAACGAATTATAACTTTTACCAGTCATTAGGCACTCGCATATTCAAAATGCCTTTTAAATAGTCTTGATTATTCGGTGGAGAAAGGGAACGATGGAAGGGGATATTATCGTGAAGAGTGAAAGCTAAATTGAAGTGTTAATTATCATTCTTATTTGTATTATTGTTCCAATTATCATCATCATCATCATCACCGACCTTATTATTTTGATTTTTTTTTTCTTGTTACTAAATTATCATTATAATATTATAGTATACTAATAATGGGAGCAACATTACCTTTGAAGTAAATGCGCCACGGTCTCCCTCTTTCCTGTGCATAGTGTTCCCTAATGTGGATGTGCATTTTTTTTTCTTTTTTTTAAGATTGATCATCTGGTATTCACAAGTTTTGACCTTCCTATTTGGAATTAAATATCCTAATGTATCCTCCAAACAGCAACGCAATTCGATTTTGTTAACGACTCTGGGCACCCCTATCCTTTTAATGAACAAAATGGTAATGTATCTGTATGAGAGTAAACGCAATACCTGTATAGCCCTCACTACACACATTAGACTTTATGATATGATTATGATCTACCGTTGGTAATGAGGTATGAGATAAAGTATGTTCATGTTTATATTGTTATCCTTAGACTTGCAGGAGTGTTTAGTCTGGTTAAATGTGTGAAATATTTGGGTATGGCTGTTTTTATCTTTTTGTTGTAGATTAATGTGGCCCGTGTAGCATTTTCATTTACGCAAGAAAAAATCATAATGAATAGTCTTCTGCAATGCTTGTTTATTGCGGCAGACTTTTTCATGGATATTTTTCATGTTACAGGTCAATGGTTATAATAAAAGAAAAGTTTCCAGTTTGGTGCAATTTACTTTTTCAACAGGGGATATGAACAAATACATCACAGTA